>JAHLJT010009436.1:202812486-202864364 GCA_031308135.1 Acheta domesticus | reverse complement strand
TGAGTTCGGCAAACCCGTTTCAAGTTACGGCAGAAACGTTTGGGCCAGATGTAGAACGATTTTTTTTTTTTTTTCAGATTTTTGTAACTGTAATATGCTGATTTATTCATGAGTTTTTTGAATACATATCCGTGTGCAAATCGAATTACAGTTTCGTTACTGGGACGCAGATATATTAAAAAGTGTTACTGGAAAATAAATTCAGAAGTAAAGATAGACAATTATTCAATTGATTGACTATTGTGTCGGATGCAAAGTTCAACTGTGAGCATTTAACTTAACATTTTGTTTTTTTCTTAAGTCTGAGATCTCAAAGAGTAATTAATTTAACTTTGCTTAGTGTTGGTAGATTAGACATTGTAATAACGATAACAGTTATGCATTCTAATTGAATCAAGTGAATTTGTTAGAACAAAGTAGAAGATTGAATTTTTTTGAATAGAACATGGTATGATATTATCGATTTATGTTATACACGAATGGTAATTTCAGGTACAACATTTGAGTGTGTTATTATTCTATGTGTATTTCAGGAAATGTGTGTAGAGATAATCGTTGTATTAGTTATGTATTATTGGAATTCCGATTCTGAAATCCATTCTTTTGAATTTAATTGGAAGATTTCAAGGGTTTATTTGCAATTAGATTTTTCTTACATGTTGTAACAATTTTTGGTTTTTTTTGCATATCAGATTCAAACAGGACATTAATAGTCAATTCATGTTATGTTGATGTACTAATTTTCAGTACAGAATATATTGTTTGTTGTTATTTTCGTAAAACATACGACAAAAGTGTTCTTAATCTATCCCAGTGTACTAAATCTTGAACCCATTCCCTTGGAAAGAAAGTCTGCTAGGACCTTCTTATATGAGTGCGTTGTGGCTTAACTTTATTAAGTCACAACAACGAGTAACAAGGGAGAATTACTCGAGTCACCCGTCTCCTCCCATACGCGAGGTAATTTTACCCCAATTGTTGGACCAGGCGCTAGGTGGTTGGTTACTGCCTCACCATCGTGCCATCGCCCGACATTGGGAGGGAGACAAAAGGAAAGGGGTGACAATACAATGGTGATAAAAGATGAAATTCAATTTAATGTGTCTTTGATTGGAATAAAAAGTTTTGAGTTGAAATTAACACAATGAATTAACGAATTTGCGAAATGATAATTATTCCTTGTTAATATGCCAGTGCAGGTAACAACTGAATTTATTCTACAGAAAGATAAATAAGCTCTACCTAAAGAATGGTCATTTCACTTAATTCTCCACATTAGAGCGCGAAAGTGATAACAGACAGAAACAGATTCAAATCGAAATAACTCCCACATGTACGTACACCCCCTAAGCACTCACACCATCTTTCTTCCACTCTATTCCACAGTCATTTCATCCCAGTGGCGCCCCTTGCAATGTTACAGGCTCCTACCCAGCAAGTCCCAAACAATTCGATATTTTTACTCGCGCAGCAGCGAAGAGGAATTGGAAGGAGTCGGGTGGCATGGGCACGGAGGGCTGGAGAAGTCGCAACGCTCGTCGCGGGCGAGGAGAGGAGTGGCGGAGGCGTGGCGGGGGTGGGGGCTACGGAGGGACGAAGGGGAAGCGACGGGGGGTGAGGAGGAGGCGACAGGGGGGGGCGGACCGACGGGGGGTGGCGACGGGGGGGCGACGGGGGGCGCGGAGGGGACGGGTGGGCGACGGGTGGGCGACGGGGAGGCGACGGGTGGGGCGACGGGGGGCGACGGGGGCGACGGAGGCGTCGGGAGGCGACGGTGGGGCGAAGGGGGGCGACGGGGGACGACGGGGACGACGGGGGCAAACGGGGTGACGGGGGGAACAGTGGCGACGGGGGGAGGGCGGGCGGGGAGGGAGCGGGTTGGCGCGGTGGCGTGGAGGCGGCGCGAGGGCGGCGCGCGGCGGCGCGGGGCGGCGGGAGGGGCGATGCCTGGGGCTGTGGGGGGGGCTGGCGGGGCCTCGCGGGGGCGGGGGCGGGATTGGGGTGGTGGCGGGGCGGGGGCGTGGCGGGGCGAGAGCGGGCTGAGCGGCATTGATACCGGAAGGTCGTAGACGCGCGACTTACGAGGCGGGTCCACCGCTCCGGAACGGTTCGGAAGAATCTCGGGAATGTTAGAGAGTCGTAAAACCCCACGGAACGTGCGGTTTATTTTTCCACTTTATGGATATTTCGAGTGCCCGGCGACGAAATCGAGGCGAGACATCAGGTCGGGGAGAGCGGAGAAGTCGGGGATGGGGTGGGGAGTGTGGTGGCTACGGAGTCTGATGTCGTGAAAAACCCTGTATCCGAATCCCCCGAGTTCCTCGCCTCTTAGACCAATGTTGGCTTCAAAAGTATCCGTTTGAAATGGAAAAATATTTTCTATTTTGACGAGTTTCCACCCACTTCACTTTCATAACGAATGGTTGAATAAACAGCATATAAATTAAGAGAAACACCTGATTTGCATATAATTATAATGATAAAAAATACGATAATTGTATGCAAATCAATAAATCTATGCGACGAGAGAGCACTACTGACGTAGATATTATCTAAAATAAATCCAGTTCGAATGTTATGATACCATCGTCAATTCCATCATTACGTCAATAATATCCGTATGCATTCCAATTAGTATTTCATCACTTCAGAAATGTTAGTTTAAGGAATTATTAATTATTGTTTCATCTGTACCATTCTTCCTTTATGGTTGTACTCTGTATGAAAATTATTCAAGAGAATATAACAGTGATTGTATTCTGGCCTGCACTGGTGCACAATTGGGGTTTCCTACAAGTAAGTAACTGCATTTTGATTCCAAAATTTCACCTTCACATATACAAATTATCTATCGTTCCAAGTGAGATAACTTACCGAAAGTGTGAGATTTACTGAAACATATAATTATATTTTTTTGTCTGGGAATCTTGTGAATTCTTCTTAAGAGCATCATCATGTGCGCAAATTGGATTTTTACCTTTGAAAGTGCGGTCACGTCAGCCAAGATAGAAACATCTTGGAGTTTTCTCTCAAATGCTGCGGTAAATTAATTCAACAATGACGTATTCATGGAATTTGGGCATGTACAAAATTCACAGGCTCAGTGGTAACGTCAGAGAGTATTCAAATTGATAAGCATACATACTGTGTTTCACATTTAGCCAGTCACAGCCTACAAATATCTAGCCATTGAAAAATGAGAAAATCTCAAACCTAACAACAGAAGAGAGAATTAGCAAGAAATATACACAAGAGTAAGACATATATGTTGTGTCACGCAAGGAAGGAAAGGGAGGACTCATACAAATTGAAGCCTCTGGAACAAATAAATGAAAATAAATTTCTTTCCCACACGTCATATAGAGTTTTACTGTTTTTTGAAATAAATAAAATAAATAAACAATGCAGTGGTTTTCCATGGGTAAGTTTGTGATCAGTCATCAAGACTGACACTTACGAGGAAAAAGACAGAAAGTTCGTTAATAGAAGCGTTGTAAGTGCAGCAAGAAAACTTTCAGAATGATACTACGAGAATGTAGAACTACATCTGGAACAGGCATGATAACTCCTCAACTGCTGTAGCTACTTGACATGAAATGTAAAGAAAGTCAGATCTAATCATGGTGACAAAACATTCCATGGACAACATCTTAAAATAATAAACAAGGAACACATCAACAAAGATCAAACACATAGATTTAAAAGGGGAAGAATGAAGCCAGAATAGGAAGAAATTGTAGTAGGTGCACATCAACATGAGGACCTAACATTATGATGAGGGGTTTTTCAAACTTAACCACGACGAAATTTCCATGAATGCCCTATTTGTCAAGAAAAGCAGAAAAATTGATCACGTGGTCTCAGCATGTACAATTCTGGCAAAATTGGAATACATAAAGAGGCTTGTTTTGTAGCCTGTTGTTACATCCACCAGCAAATTAGTAAGGCCCTGAATTGCCTTACAAATATGGCCTCCCTACAAATACGAAGGAAATGTTAGTAAAAACCCATTGTGTCCTCATTTCGACTAGGGAGACATTGTGTATAACAGTTTGAAAGATTCACTGGTCAAACTCTGCAAAGAGCTCAAAATGCATGTATTCGTTTAAATTTTTATTATAAGAAAATACGATCACATCTCCGGTGTTTATAAAGAGCACACAAATTTTAACAGTAAAGGATAGGCGTTTGTATCACAGCCTCTGTCTTTTATTTAAGATGATAAAAATAGGTTCTCCGTCGTATTAACAAAGTATTTCGTACAACTTAAATCCTCCAGACTTCAGAAATCGCAGATACTCTGCATTCCAAAAAGTAACACTAACTACTGCAATAAATCATTCGCAATTACTGTAGCCCGAGAGTGGAATAAATTGCCTTCCAATATTAAAACTGCACCTCATTAACATCATTTAAAAAACACCTGAATCGTTTTCTTACAAAGTAGTCGGTTTACATCAGTTACAACAGTTTACAATTTAAGTAACTGTTGATTATCGGTTATTAAATTAACCTAAGACAGTTTTACCTCTTCCTCAGGAGTATTAAGAATGATTAATATTTTTTAGGAATAATATGAATGTATTTTTTGTTGAAAATTTACTTCCGTACGAATTGTTTGACACTGCCGGACCGTATTTTTTCTTAGGAGCAGAGGCGGAGTTAAGAAAGAAAACAACCCCGTGCAACATGGACAGCAGCTAAGGAAGACATTCCAAGGACCTCTCACTTCATTTTAGCTTAGTTTTAACTTTGTATTAGGACGCAGCCTGCCTGGTGGGTTTTCCCCTACTAACGGGTTTTCGTCCAGGGTCGAGCGGCGGGTGAAAAGGTGTGATTCTGTATTAATAAGATTACAGTCGCTCGGGGTGAATACCAGGCTGCCGCGTAGCGCACAGACAAGTGGAGCTCGTAATGTTATCCAATTCAAATTTTGTTTTCAATTTCCGTCTCTGAATTTATTTTTTTTTTTCAAATTTCATTCTCTAACATTTTGTTTCTGTTTAACGTTTGATGTTGTTTATAAGTTGCTTTAAATGATACTTCTTTTCGACTAACTACTTACCACTCATAAACTATCCTTTTACTTTTGTAGATTGTATTGTATTAACTAATTGTAAACATGTGATATGTGGTTAGGCGGAAGAGCCGGCCTGATGGCCCGAGCCTCGCCATATCAATAAAGGCATTATTATTATTGTTATTCTTATTATTGCCAACTATACTCTAAGGGGTAAGGACGCCTGTTAGGCTGTATACAATACAACACGACTAACAAAACCACATGGGTCGTACGATAGCAGAGGAACGTTTTTCAGAGATTTAGAAAAAAAAATAGATTTGTTGTGCCATGTGATCAGATTGTGATAATCAAGGAGGAAGGGAAACTTGTTAAATTTAAGTGTTTGGAAATGGAGATCAACTGGATGGGGAGCGTAAAATTGCAAGTCGTAACGATAGTCATAGAGAATTCTGGAATTTGTTCAACAAAAGGTATGTAACCACTTGTTCAAACTTCCAGGTCGAACAGAAGACAGGAAAGTGCAAGATATTGGGTATTAGGAATTGCCCGTATTTCTGCAAAGAATAAAAAGCTCGTACATTCATTTAGTATGCACGTTAGCCAGTTCAATTCTCATTCACTGGGTATGTGTGAAATATTTATAGTTTATTTGCACACAGCATTGCACCGCAAGACGTGAAATCTAGTGTTATGCAGACCAAGTCTTTCGCGAAAGAAACATGCTTTCAGCTCAGTCCCCCCCAAAAAAAACTGGTTTTCACATGGTTAAAAATACTCACCAGAAACAAACAAAGCACATGCAATCAGAATTGCTGAAAGACTGCGTACAAATTATCGTGGAGGTCGGGCACAAGTGTTTCATGGCTATTTAAATTAAAACAAAATACCACAATCGATTTTTAATGACCAAAATACAACTATTTGTTTCGTCGAAGAGACTACCTCTGTAACGTTGTTGACAACGAGACTACCTCTGCAAATGCTTCAACGCTCTTCTGGCGGTTCCGAGCGAGCCGAGTTTCGCCCGGAGCACCTTGCAGAGCTGGGGCGGGGTCGGGTCGGAGCGGGCTGTGGGTTTCGCGACGCAACTCGCCACGTCGTTAACAAGCGCCGGCAGCGGCGCGAGCAGGTAAGTCCGCAGCTCGCGCATCGCGTCGGCGTTGGGCGTTGCGGTGGCGGTGGGCGGTGGTAGCGGGGGCGGTGGTGAGGGCGTGGCAGTGGCGTGGGCTTCTCAGGGTTATGCAGAGGTCGTGGTGTGTGTCGCCGTGGCGGTGGTGGAGGCAGAGGCAGCGGCGTAGGGGGAGGCAGAGACGGTGGCGGTGGGCTGCGGCGGGGGCAGGGGCAGTGGCGTGGGCGGAGGCAGTGGCGGGGGAGGGGAGAGTAGCGATGTCAGGGGCAGTGGCGGGGGCAGGGATAAGGGCAGGGACAGAGGGGGTGGCGGTGGAAGTGGCGGGGGCGGGAGCAGTGTCATCGGCAGTGATGGAGGCGGGCTGGGGTAGGGGCGTGGGGGGACGGGGTGGGGGCTGGGGCAGAGCGGAGGCGTGGCGTTGGAAGGTGGCGGGGTTGGGTGCGAGACGGGGCAGGGTAGGGCGGGGCGGGAGCAGTGGCTGTGGCAGGAGTGGAGGGGGTGGAGCAGGGGTGGTGGCGGGAGTAGGGGCGCGGATAGTGGCAGTTCGCTGCCGTGGGGCGGCTGTGGGGATGGAGAAGGACGCGGGCGGGGGTGGGGTCGTGGCGTGGGGCGTTTACATTGACGGTGGTGGCGGTGGTGGGCGTAAGGATAAGCCACGTGGAAGGGCGGGATCGACAGTGCAGTCATACGCGGTTGCCGAGTCCCGCGTTCAGCGACCGGGCTCCCAGAGGGAACCCGAGATAGACGTAGAAGCAAATGTTAGTCTAAATGAGAGTAAAGAAGTTTATAGCATTTCAGAAATGTTCTCGTAGGGTGAACTGAAACATCAAATATTCTAGAATTCTTTCACAATATCATAAAGGGAAACGGCTAAAAATTGTGCTAATCGATTTCTCTGCGCGTGAGGATTGTAATGAGCTAATAATTTTGGCTGTAGGTGCCGTAAGTCACCCAAAACGCGTTATATTGTTTAAATAAACAAAAAAAACACACGATTCTTGGAAAAAACCTTAGGTATATAATGGATTCGCATAAATTTCCCCATCAGCAGACGGAAACGCGTCGAATGAAACCTCATTTCTCTCGATTGGTGGATAAATATTACCATCTGCCAACAGTAGATGCCATTTCTCTGGAGACGACCAAATGCTCGACATCTTTATCTTTCTTTCACAAAAATATTAAAATTGGTTTCTGTAATTTTTATTCCGATTCAACGAAAATGGAAGCATTTGGAAACTGTTTATTTTTATTATCTTTGTAAGTCCGACCAGCCGCTTGGAATAAATAGTTTACAAATAGAGGATAAGAATCTCTTAATTTTGAAATAGGAAATTTAGGCAAGATAAAGATCCCATTCAGTCATTTAAATGACTTCGAAAAAATTGTGAGTTAATTTATTTTCAATATCATACAACGTAATACAAAAACCAAACATGGAATGGTGTCTTTAATGGTAAGTGAAAAATAATCTGAATATTCAAAATTTCGTGGATGTGGATTTGTGTATGTTTGTTCCAGTGTAACAGTGGAACGCAAGGATCAAGTGAAACAAAATTTGCAAGTTAAATTTGAGGGCTGAGCAAAAATAAAATTATTAAATTCAACAAAAAATTCATCGAAGTATTTAGAGGTTGTGGAGAAGCAGTGTGTGCAGGTACGTAAACGGGGAAAGGGAGTCAAGTCGGGAGATTGATGATTCAACAACTCAAGTACTACGGGCAAGAGTCCCATTAGTGTACTGAAGTAGTGAATGAAGAATGTTTAGTGAATGAAGTGTAGTGTTAGTGTAGTGAAGGTGGCAGTGTTTCTCCTACGCTGGATGGCGAGATCCGGCGCCGACCTACACGTCGGATTATGGGGGATTTCCCTATCCAAGTATCTCCCTAGCGGAGTTCGTTCACAGTCAGGAGAAGTTTAAATCTCCCGACCGGTCTCCGGTAGTGTAGTGCATGAAAGTGTTAGTGAGTAAGGAGAGAGGATAAAACAAGGAAGAGAAAGGAAACATCGCGCACGTTCAGTGGCCCGGTTGTTAATGTACTCCTCGAGCATTCGCCTGGAATTAATGGAAGAAACCACGGAAAACTACCGAGTTGAGCAAACGGCTGCTAGGATTGTCCACCACATAGACATTGAATTCGATCTAGCAATTTAACTCATATAGAAAATCCACCACCGTTGGGACTCTAACCCTAGAACCTTCCGGGTGAACGAAGTGGATCTAAACATTGCGTATCTTCGTTTTAAACAATCTCAATGGTTACCACTCGCTTTCAATCATTGAACCCATTTCTGAAAAATACCCTTTCTGCCCTATAACCTTTTGTGCATTTATCCTGCCGATAAAATTTAATCCAAACTGCTTTGAGAATATTCAAGAAAACTAAATTCCGTGTGCGAAGGAGTGTGAAAGAAAATCTTACTTCTTTTATTTCGCTGCACAGTCATCGGCAACAGATGTAGTGCATTTCTCAGACACCATCAACCAACCTAAATATAAAAAAGGTATTTAAAAACCGTAGCGTTAACCGAAGACAATTTATCTACTTACAATTAAACACAATTTATTGTAATGATTCAAACTCCTTATGTAACATTTAGTGTTTTTTTTCCTGATAAGTCAGAGAGTGAACGTTTGGTGTTTCCTGGCGCGTCAACTGTTTTGGTCTTTCGTAGTGCGAGTGTACTGCATGTTTTTTGCCGGGAAGTGGCGGTGTTTCTCGCCAGCTAGATCATGAGATCCGGCGCCGACCTACACACCGGCTTGCGAGTCGTCCCCCTTTACGAACCTTTTCCAGCGAAGCATCGTCCCAGTCGGCTGAAGGTTAAATTTCCCGGCTGGTCTTCGGTTATGTATTTATATGTAAGTGTGTATTTAAGGAATGATAAAGGCTCAAGGATGAGAAAAAGATATCGCACCGTCCGTAGCCCGACATTTAGTATCGAAAATCCGCCACCGACGGGACACGAACACATGGACTTCGCAGTCAGGGACGCAGCAACAGCAACAGCAGTTGCACCGCGCCATTTGAGACAGTCCCTTTCTAATAAAAAAAACAAACTTTAAACCGTACGTCATTTTGGGGAAATATTGACTTCGGCTACAAACGTGCAAAGCTGAAGGCGGAAATTGTGCATGACCTCTGCCGCTGCAGGGCTTGGTGGATAAGCGGATTTCAGGAGTATCCGAACCGGGAATTCAATTTTTAACGCTGCCCGCCCGGGCTGCACCGCCGCCCGGCGCATGCACGGGAACAAACGCCTCTCGTTAGTGCACACGACACGCGGCGCCGCCGCCTCCGTGCCCATAACTATTGAGGCGAAATGGCATTTGGGAAGGTCAAAATTTAAAATTATGAAAGGAAATTAAGGCTCATTCATTTATTTAAACCCTGAGAGGTGGTTCAACTGATCTCACTGCAGTGCCTGTGATCGGGAGGTTGTAGTTTCAAGTCCTGACGTTGCAACGTCGGGACAACGCGTTGATAGGAATTTCGACACTAGCTAGATAGCTAGATAGGTTGAGTTCGGACACTGTCTGGAGGAATATTCTAGCGGTCGGCGGCTCTGACCGGTAGTTTTTCGTGGTTTCTCCGATCAAATCCGGGCGAATGCCTTGGCAGTACCCTAACAAACGGGCCAAAGACCGTGCGCAATCTTTCCTTCCTCCTCCTTGTCTACCTTCACCCTTACTTACACACACACACTACAGGCTTCCACACATGCCGGAAGATCAATCGAGTTGTTCCACATAAGGCGGTGCCCCACTGGTGGGAGGTTCTTGTTTGGGGAAAATCCCGCTAGCCGACGGTAGGGGGATGATCACCGTCACCTCCCGAGGAAAAAACATGCTCTGCACTGACGGGAATAATTATCTTAGCAATTGGAGTGCTCGGAATCACTAATCAATCGATCAAGCAATCAAAATCATTTATTTAATTTTTTTGCGAATCTCTACGAAATAATAATAATAATAATAATAATAATAATAATAATAATAATAATAATAATAATAAAGTCATCTTGAATGATGTAAAGAAACGAAAAGGCCTTCGATAGTGCGATGAGCCGCAGGGCCCATTCGCGCGCTCTGACTCCCCTACCGTCACGCGCATTATGCTGCCAGGGCCCAGAGCGTTGCCAACCCCCGATTTGACACGCACAGCTGAGGAATCTCGCACGCCTGAAATAATACAGGAGACGATATTACAGAACAGATTCCTCGGAATAATCACCAACGCCCCATGGTTCATTTCAAACCATCAACTCCATAGAGAATTAAACATGAACTCAATCACCCATCAAATAGCACGCTATCCAATAACTTCAACATAAACTCAGTAGATCAACTCAAATAATACAATTTAGCCTCAACAAACGACACACAGGCCAGAATAAACAATAGATACCCATTCGATTCCTTCCTAAAAAGATTCTCAAACAATTGTCAACTGTAGGTACTCTCATGAGAATCTACCCCAATGTAGTAGCAATAGTAGAACTAGGTTAAGCGTAGTTCAAGTTAGTAGTGTAGCGGTCCTGAGCTCGCTCAGGATCGCTAACAATTTGTCAATAAGAAAGACATCGTCTGCGATATTCGCCGCGCGCTCGCGTAGCCGTGGCGGAGACCCCGTCGCCTTATCAGCGGTCGCTGGAGGGGAGGCGGGGGGAGAGTTGTCGCCCCTACGCGGCGAAGGGGCTGGTAGTAACGGTCTGAGTGAGGAGAGACGAACAGAAAGTTCCGAGAAGCGGAGGTGTGAGTTGGACTGAGCGAGAGGCGTGGCCGCGAGCCCAGTCAGCGGAAATTGCACCACGTTAAGGCGGACGCCGTCATGCTCGTTCTTCCAGTACGCTCTGTTGTTAGAGCGAGCTAAATATTTCAACGGACTAAGGTCTGTATTTCGATTCTTACGTGCCACATCAGGCACATTCCATCCGAACTGCCCGATTAGATGTTCACTGTTGGAGATAATTCCACGGACACAACCTCCGAATTAACGTTGGGACATGGTTCCCGTAGTTCACTTTCGGAGACTGTTTTGCCATTATAAAACGTGTTCAATAACTGGTATACCATTCCATGTGCATTCTCATAGTATCTTTGTAACATGTGCAGAAGATAGTTGCAGTTATGGATTTTTCGTGTGGGAGGACTGTACTGATTTTTGAAAGAATTTTGCCATATTAATAAGCTAGAAGTGCAAGTTCTGTTTTTGAAAGGAGTATTAGGGATGGTAGTGTTAACACCAAGGTGAAGTTATAAATGCATTAGAGCTATTGAAGGACCATTAAGGAAGTCATAAAATTATATTTTATAGGAGTCATTGAAGAAGTTAATTGAACTGAAATATTACGCAAGAAATGTTGTAACAAAGGGTAAATTTATATAGTTTTTCAAGTAGCTTCTTTTGAAGATGTTCGAACTTATTCATGTATAATTAAAAGTGTTGTGAAAATTATATTTGAAACGAACTATTGAAGAAGATGAGCAAACTTCAATGTTGTACAATAGATGTAAAATGGGGTAAATTTCTGTGTTTTTTTCAAGAATTTCTATTGAACGTTCTGTTTTTTTGTTCAAAAACTATATTCATTCAGTTCAACAGAATATAAGATATTTTTGTAATTTCATTTCTATAGTTTTTACAAGAATTTCTGTTGAACATTCAGTGTTTTCAAAAAAAAATTTATTCAGTTTAACAGAATACGAGATATTATTTTGTACTCTCATTTCTATAGTTAAAAAAAATGGGTGTTGAATATTCTGTTTTCAACGACTATAATTTGTTCATTTCAATTGAAGACAAGATATTCTTTTTGGAATTCCAAAGAATTTCATGCACGAAATTACATGAGTGTTGACTTAGTGTATGTTGAGGGATAAATTGATTGCAATTTTCACAAACAGAAAGCAGTATGATATTCTGTCAGTTGAAATGCAAGTACTCCTCCCTATGACAGTACATTCTCATCACTCCTCGTCTCATCTGAGACCCCATTTGTTCAATTAATTGAATTTCTATTGCATTCATCACAGAATATACTACTGTGATTCTAATTCGTTTCAACTAAGAGAAAAATTATTTTAGATAATCTTGCAGTTGATTTTTCCTTCGAGGGTTTTTTTATGCTGCTCAATGGTATATTTTTCTTTGTTTATTTGTCTCTTTCTGTATGTTGTGGTCATTTGTGGTCAACTTGTGGCTTGGTTTTTCTATGAAGATTCAATTATATTGATGTTTGTGGTTTCAACTTTGTGTTGTTGTTTTTTTTTCAAAATTTCAAAGAAAGCCAATTACTCACGAAATTTCCCCACAGCCGACCTACACGTACGGTTACAGTAGTATGTCATCAATACATATGAAAGAGTGTAAACTGATGTATGTACAACCCAACAAGCAATAAAAAGGGCAATAAATGTACAATCTTTGTAAATCACGTTTTATCAAGGAATTGAGGAAATTATCGATTGATGAGGATTTAAAGAGTGTACGTTTTTAAAATTTAGGTTTTTGAACTGCATTATTGTGTTATTCTTTTGTTTAAAATTTCAGTTAATTTTGTAAAATTTCAACATTAACTTGATATTGGTAATTCTCAAGGGAAGAGACTTATTTCGTAGAGTTTTGTTATATTTTTTTAAATTGAATGTTAAGTTTTCAAGACTTTGATACTGAATTCTCATATTTTTATGAATTTTTACTGTAGGTGTGTAAAGGATATATTCTTGTGTATATTTTTGCAGCTTATATTTTTCTGTGTGTGTAGTTATAACAGTGTAATTTTTGACATCATTTTAATGTTTTTGAACGTTGGTGAGATTCAATCTAGGCACTGTGCCTGAAAACTGTAAAATTCAAAAGGTGAATATAATGTCTCTATTATTAGTCAAACAGTACTAGACTTTTCTTCGAATACAACTCGAAAAACCGTCCCCGCAACCCTCTTTTGCGGTGTAAACGTAGTTACGACTGCAACCTTCCTCGTGACCCTGATCTAACAGGTCATGTATCGTGTGATAACTACTGTTAAAAGAGTCATCCGTCTAGTACCTCATAGAAGGAAGGTAGGGCGGTGACAACACAGACCTAAAAACGGCTCCAGTCTAGGAATGAACTGAAATAAGCATTTCTTGCTTCATTCTTGAAAACTACCCAAATTAGTTATAGCTCAAACTTCTAGACAACACTGATAATATCAACCATACAACTAGAACATTTCCTTTTCTACACACCCTAAAATAAATCTATCACTCAAACTCTCAACTCCTTACAGTCTATCACATATTTTTGGTAAGGAAACTAACAAAAAGAGATGTCTCCAGCAACTTATGTATACTGACAAAGTATTAATTTTCTCGTCTTGTCATCACCACCACCCAGTTTTCTGAGTTATTACCATTCTCTATCATATTTACAAATTACTTGTTATAAAATATTGTACATTTTCAAATATTGTTATATTGTGTATTTTCTTTGATGATAAAATATACAAATTCGTTAGCAATGCGGGTAGTCGTGAATGATATCGCATCTTTCCGATAACTGGATGATAGAGGGTTTGATCCTGGGCAGATAGCAAAAAAGTGCTAAAACTTCAATGTGTTTTTTTAAATTTATTTATTTATAGTCGCATCAACTGCGAGGTTATTAGCGACTATTCTGTAATTTTACAATAAGGTACATACATTAAGTTTACAAGGTTCTGTAAGTTTACATAGCATGGTTACTTTTTTTTTACAATTATACATTTTCAATGTGTTGTCGACTAGTGGAATTGAGTTTGTTGATCGACTGCAGTGCACAGTGGTTTCTCTTAATATTTCCGATTATTAGGAGCAATCTGTACAATGACCCATCCTTCCTTCCCCACCCTGTCTCCTGCCCCATCCTTAGCGCGGAGAACTAGGATGATCCTCCAACTTCATAATGTTGTGGACCGTGGAACAAGGAAAATTCCTGACAAATTAGACTCCCTGCAGACACTACAGTCTATGTCTGATGGCGGAAAAATCGTCATTGTTGTCAAATAATCGTATAAAATTTGCCTATACTTCACGCAATATGACAGGAAAATTACTCATAATTTCGAAAAATTGGACATGACTATATTTCAAGTTCTGTATTTAAACAAGAACGTTGAGGAAAAATTTTCTATCTTTAATCGTGCTTGGTTTCTTGACCTCATTAATTAATTGCAAGAACTTTCTTGAATCTAGTTCAACAGAAGACCAGTGATTTAAACAGATAAAACTAGTGGTGCTAAAACAGCACGTACTTTCTCGCCTTTAGTAATAGTTATGTAATACTATTTATACCGCCATTTCTCTCCGAATTAACACATTTCAGTCATTTTCTGTAAAACTCATTACCAGGGTTGGGCAAATTCATTAAATTTAGTATTTAAATACTTCGCCAAAATAATTCGTAAATAAGTATTTAAATACATACACAAAATACATTAGGACTTGATGCGCTAAATACACACGTATTTAAAATACTTCAAATTCTCAAAATACTGTAAATACATAATAATTTTGTAATGTACAATTTTATTGTAACAATATATTGTAATTGTAAATTAGAATAAATTAGTAGTTGACAATCACACAAATTTCTGAACAATAACTATGGTAATCTATTGTAACAATATGTATACATCATTTTCAAAAATAAAATATCAACGTCAATGCTCTCTGACGTCATTTTGCCTGTCTTTAAATTTATTTTGCACACTTGCCAAGACCGAACGCCTTTATGCAGATATCATTGCTACATTTGGAAGAGAATCGCTTCATTTTTAGCAAACACTTAGATCATCCATGAACAGAAAGATCATCCACGTAAAACGAATGTGATACTGGTCTTTCGTCACCATGGAGCTTGGAACCAAAGTAATTGAGCGCCAATGTCTAGAAAGTGGGATCAAACTAATGCAAAACAGCAGAGGGGGTAGCGAATATCCTTGAAAAATACCCATGTTAAACTGAAAACTTCCTTTCTATTGCTTACTTTCCGTTGCACGTTAGTAACTTGGTATTAACCACGACTTCATAACTAGTAACGACTTAGTACCGACTTAGTAACCACGACTTCATACTAGCTTTGCAAAACTAAATAAATCTAGGATGAAATCCGTAGATCCCCAGGGTCTTCAAAATCCAATCGTGTGGTACACTGTCAAAAGCCTTCTGTTGGTCAATCCAAGCCATGCTTAAATTAGGTTTTCGTTTCTTTACATCATTCAAGATTTATTTAGTAGCAAGATTTCCATACAGCCATAAGAACCTTTACGACATGGTGTGTGAACATTTTGTCATCTATGGCTGCAGTTATAACTTTGTATAGTATTGGCAGACAAAGATTGTCCCGTAGTTCTTCGCCAAAGAGCTGTCTCCTTGCTGAGCCGCAATAAGCACTCAAAAGTTGGTTTGAAAAAATGCTTTTTAGGTAAAAATTTGCATTGCAGAACCATAGAAACTCGACAGAAACATGTAAATTGTTTATTATTTACAAAAGAAATGAATATATTTTTTAGACAGATTAATTAACCCAGAAATAAAAAAGATTTATTCACTTTTTCATTACCAGGCAATGAGTTTTTCTATCAAAAATTTGCAGTTTTTTCCCACCACAATATATTACCTTCTCTATACTGCGTAAGTAGAACTGAGAAAGTAATAATCACAAATTTAATAATTAAAATATTTGGGGTGCGTATAATGACAATCTGAATAAGGCAATTCACTGAGATCGCTCCCGGTTTTAGGCCGTCAGAACCTTGGTGCGCCAGCGAGCACGGCGGCCATTGCAGTGGACATGCTTATCACATATTAGGCTAATGACTTTCCCAGTTTAATAATCTTCGAATCTAAAGAACTTTAGTCTTGGAAAAACAGAAAAAGTTACAGGCAGCGATGAAATAAAAAAATAATTAATAAATCTGTCTACAAGAAACAGTACTTTTGAGGCCTAAAACGGTAAAATACACTCATCGTCATAAAAAAGCTGCACCCCGAAGGACCCTACTGATCCGCTACAAACTCAGTGGGTATTTTGACCACCATTCGCTAAGCCAATGATTTCGTTTTCACGGTCGGCCGCGCACTAGGGGGTTTGACGTCGTGCCCGGTCTAGATAAGAGGGCTTTAAAACGGTCGCGCCGGCCATTGCGACATCAGGTAGCATCGCTAGAGCGTCATCTGCACGTACACTATGCCTCGGCGACGCTTTCGACAGCCGGTTGCCCAGTTAGACCGCGTTCGAAAGGGGCTGCATCGTGGGTATGCGGGAGGCTGGTTGGGTCTGTCGCCGTATTGGGCGCCACACCGGTCGTACGGACACCACCATCGCCCGCTGTTGGCGGCAATGGATTGCACACACCAAATGCATGATTTGGACGTCCATCACGCCCCATGACGAGGGAGGACCGACAGATTGTCCGCCACGCGCGAACAGCACCAACGGCAACGATTGGTGCTATTCGGCGGGCTGTGCTGTCTGAACTGTCACATTCTGTAAGTGCCAGTGTCATTGGCAGGTGGTGGCACAACGCAAGGCTCGCCGAACGCCGACCGTTACGACGCCTGCCACTTACACCCCAGCATCGTCAATACAGACTCGCCTGGTGTCGGGAATGATGGACTTGGGGCCATGCAGACTGGCAGCAGGTCATGTTCAGCGACGAGTCCGGCTTCTGCCTTGATGGCGACGACCACGGGGTCGTGTCTGGAGGTGTAGTTGGGAGCGCCACGACGAGCTTTGTGATATCCCATCACACGTCCCGCCAGCCTGATGTGATGGTGTGGGGTGCGATAATCCATGGTGTCCGCCGTGTTCCTCGGAGGTACCGTGACAGCCTCACGGTACGTTCAGGAGATCCTGCAACCGATGGCTCTGCCGTTCGTGAACGTCCATGCACATGCCCAAGCCCTATTTCGACAGGATAACGCGCGTTCGCATATTGTAGCCATCTCACGAGCATTCCTTACAGCCGTGGATACTCTGCCATGGCCAGCAGCATGGCCAGACCTGTCCCCGATCGAAAATTTTTAGGATGCTATTGAGCGTTCGATCAGAATCCCACCCGACCCATCAATCTACAAGAACTGCGCGCTCAGGTGCAAGCTGCATGCGATGAACTAGCACAGGACTTCATTCGAGACCTGTAAAACCCTATGCCGCAACGTCTGAACGCGTGGTTTGCCAACATGGCGGCCCACGCCATACTAACATGTATCGTCTATGGCCATGTAGCGCAATAAATGTTGGTCCTACAAATGTGAAAATATAATCATTTTGTATGCGTGGTACCCTCTACCTGCCTGACAACAATGAACGCAATCCGCTTTGTCCTTCTGGGTACAGCTTTTTTTTGACGATGAGTGTATTTATTGCTACGATTGAAATTATTTTGGTTTTCCCCCTTAAACACTTTGTCTCTATGTAGAGCTAAAAATAACATAAATATTAAAACTTCGCGCAGTCAAAACGATTATAACCTTAGTTAAGCTTGCTTACTTAAAAAAACGATTATTACTTTAGTTAAACTTGATATCTGATGCGCAACCTCATCATCTAACAGTTTTTATTTGCTCTCAGGCAAGTCGGCAGTTACGCGAGCTGTTTTACTCTACCAATACTCATTAGTGAACTATCCTTTAAGACTTAACTCGAGTTTCATTTATGTCTCGATTCCGCAGTACTAAATATCCCCCAGTTGATAGAAACTTGGTAAGCCTAGTTTCTCCTACAATTTGTATAAATTTTTGTGGAAAAGCGCCGAGTCCTTGGTCTCGTAATAAAGTTACGTAATTTGCAACAAAGTAACACAAACACAATCACACAATTCCAAAAATATTGATTGGTTACAGGTATAATATATACGATTCCGCGAAACAGAAATGAAGAAAACTGCCGAAGATTGTATCCATTCTCCGCAACAAAAGAAATAGTAGCAACGCAGACACCTATTCCTAATATCCCGAAAGCTTCTTTGAGAGACTTTAATCCAACTGGATCTACCGGTTCGTTAGAAGCCTTAGGATTGAAATAGTTACAGAAACGTGAATATCCTGCAATATGAGGTGCAAATTTACAAGCAATTTGTTTGATTTTCGTTCTCAATCCCACTTCTATCAGATGTTGCATGCCTCTTTCAACTTTGTGAGCATGAACCCAATTCTTTCTAACAAAAAATGACATATATCCAGGACTTAGTAAACAAGGGGAAATTCGCTTGACAGTCCGTGGAACTTCGCACGAGGAACAAGGGGAAAGTTGCTTGACAATCCGTTCATAAAATGATTTTGCGAGACCTTCCATGCTTTCTCCAAATAAAACTGCTTGTTGGTCTGTGCCCAGGAATGGTTCATTTGGTACATTCGCTTTTTCTATCAATGACCTGTGTACGCCAGTTCGTAGTTCTTCGGGAAAAAAATCAATAAATGGTGGGACCCCAAATGATGGGAGTATACTTAAAATGGTTGTATTCAGTTCTTCTAGAGTCTTTATCTCCTTTTGTCGCCCAGGAGCAAGAATAGAACCAGTGAGATCTCCACCGATGAAGTTCCAAAGAAAGAAACTTAAGACACTCATCCACACCATGAGGCGACGCAAATTGTCGTCGTATCCACCTGTTATGAGGCTCTCTACGACTTCGAGCAATGAGAGAAAGATATTTTTTCGATAACCAATGGTAGCTGCAAGAATAAACATCACAACGCAGGCAGCTGTCCACAACCAAATGGAAATAGGTACATTTAAAAAGATGCTTTGTTCAACCGGAAAAGGTTTAGGTAAAAGGAAACACAAGTCTTCCTTTTCATGAGGATACAACATACTAAAATTAGAAGAAACCGATCCGCCAATGTATGATGGTATCATATGAATGTCTACATCACCCCTTGACAGTGCAGCAGCTGCACTGTCACCCAATCGATAGAGAACTGTCTTACATTTCAAACGCAATCGATATATTACCGTCCTCAGAATGATAGAATCGTAAGGAGTATAACTTGTGATCTCTTCTTTCTTGTTACACCATTTGCCTTGAAGGAAAAAAGTCGTAAAAACCGTATGTCACAGTGTTATGTTTCTGTAGTAATTTAATACTTGTCTGGGAATTGACATTAGACAAATTTAACAAAGGTATATTGGTATCCAAATTCTCCTTTTTTAAAGATTGAATGATGTCAAGTCGTGATATTGTTATCAACGGACAGAATATTATAAGATATAGTGAGGAGGGAATTAATACGTTTTTCATCTTTCTCACAAAAACAAATTAAATTTTAAATTAACAAAAGTATATAGGAAATGTGTAGCTATTGTAACTTTAACAATATTTTAAATTCTAGATCCACGGTAGAACGTTCAAGTATTTGACAATATGTATTCGACCTGTAGACTAAGAAAATATAATTCCGTAATTGTTGCATCAGACGAACTTGCCGCTTCCTCCCAACCTGTAAAATAAGTCACTCATTATTAAGATATACAAAAGAACTCCGGTATTTTAACGAAAAATGTGAGGGTTTTAAGATTTATTCGATTTCTTGTTAGATATATTGATGAAAAATTATCTCACTAAAGTAGTTTGCTAAGAAGAAAACAATATTCTTCATAAACACTTTGAGATATACTCTTCTAGAAAACAATTTATTTATAAATTTTGTGTGGGCGTATAAATTAAGACAAATTAGCCATTTCATGACATGTGAAAAATGCATTCGGTTTTGTTAGGTACACCTGATTCTCGGAAGTTCACAAAAAATAAACCATTGCGATTTGGGCTGAAAAATGCATATATTTGATAGTTTTGCCACTCATTCTCACGCTGCGTCGTGATGGTTGGCCATGATTGCAGCAGTGTTTACAACACACTATACGTCATATGGAACAAAGAAATGTGTGCCATTTATATAATATGCCTTTCAAAATTAATTAATTACAGAATTACGGAATTACACTATTTGTGATTTTATTGGTCACGGCAATTCGCGCCTTTCTCGGTCGTGCCGCTAGATGTCGCATCATCACGACCGTATTAAGCAGTGAGAAAGACACGAAATGCAGTGACATATTCCATCGTGAAGACGGGCCTTGACGCGCCACGTTATAAAAAACAGTATAAGTATAGGTATACAGGTCGGCCCACTTGATAATATGGCGGGAAACATACGACTGTAACTAATATTGAACGCTGACAGAGGTATCGATTCCCTCGCACGATCTTATATCTGTGCAGGACAGTTTGAACTCTATTTAAGAATTTGTAAAATATATGTTGGTGTTTGAAATAAAAATTTCAAATGCTAAAAGTATGATGTGTTATATTTATTTCGTTGGCATGATTGCGCTATTCCTACATCCATTTACACAAACTCATAATAAACACTTATTTCAAAATCTAAACAAAGAAACTACATAAATAATAATAAATTAGAAAAAATAATATTGTACCCACGTGATTTCTGCCTCCTATGAAAATAAGGTCAAACTACGCACTAAGAACAATATTGATGAAAATATACCTTTTCAATGAAAACTTTTCTTCTTTGCATGGAACTTCTATATGGAAACAGGAAAACAGTAATTATTAGTTGAATTATTTATTACTGTGTTTCTACGAAATCTTCCTCTTTCATCAAACGATTCTTTTTAATTTTCATTATTACTACCTTGTACGCCATCGTGATCAAAAGGCTAAAATTTTCGTGTCCGATAAACGCATAATGAGATCGGTTTTTATCGTGTTACCCTCTGACGTGTTAGTCTCTAAGAATTGAAACTCTTCTATTATACTTATTTCTGAATACGATTTGTCTCACATTGGACAAGCCAATAAACTGTTTTAATATCTATGAGTATTCAATATAATCTGCCGGCGTTGGACATAGAAAATTTGAAAATATTTTAACTATTATACTTGAAAATATTTATTACCAAAATATGTCCCTCCCTGGGCAAGACAATTTGAAACTGTTTTAAATAATTATTATTACTCGTATTATTATTATTATTATTATTATTATTATTGTTATTATTATTACTATTGCTCTATATCCCGACTACAGATATTATGAGTCGGCTGAGTATAAAATCTACTCAAGGTTGCAACCAGCAACCTAAGGAGCAGATCTAGGGACTGTCGGTGTCTCTACAATACTTTGCGCAAAATGTGAGCTGTGCCAAATAAAGCAATTTCTTGCACTTCCCAGTCCTTTGAAGGACTTGGAAGTTTAGCCAAGTTCTTACACAAATTTTGTGGAACAAATCCCAGAGCTCCGATAACTATCGGTACGACCTGTGCTTTTACGCCCCACATTCGGCTGATCTCAATTTCCAAACTCTTGTATTTAAGACGTTTCTCTGCCTCCTTCGTTATGACATTTTGATCGCAAGGCACAGCAACATCCACAAGTAGACACGATTTTTTCTCAAAATCCCGGATAACAATATCCGGTTTGTTTGCTGTTATCGTGCGATCCGTTTGAATTTGTTGGTCGTACAATATTGTACACAATCCAACCGATGTCACCGGTTTTGGTGAGTGTTCGTACCACTTGGGGCATGTGTTTGGAACTTCGAGGGCGGTACAGATCTGCCAGTGGAGGTAACTATACACCCTGTCGTGTCTTTTTAAGTTTTCGGTCTTTGCTAGAATTGGACAAGGTGTGACAATGTGATCAATGGTTTCTACTTGCTCCTGGCAAATTCGGCATTTGTCATCTTGGAAAATTTTGAGAATCACTTTATCATAATGTCGTGTTCTCAACGCCTGATCTTGAGCAGCTACTAGAACTGCTTCCGATTCTGGCTTCATTCTTCCCCTTTTAAGCCACATAAATGATTGATCTTTATTGATCTGCACCTTGCCCATTCTTATTAGATATTGTGCATGGAGGGGTTTGTCCCTCCACGACTTCTTTAACATTTTTTGTGTCTCACATTTCATGTTTAGTAGTACCAGAAGTTCAGTGTCTGTGTTATTTGACGTGTCTTGCATAGTTTTCTTTGCAATGCTTTTTGCTACACTAACAATGCCTCTGTTTCCCATTCGTCGTTCAAATTTCATGACCTGCCTCATTAGAGGGTCATCTTGATGACTGACTACATATTTTCCCATTCCAACTATTGCATTGTGCCAGGAGGCTTCAATTTGTCTGAGGCCTCTTCCTCCTTCCTTACGTGACACATAAAGTCTATGTATATCAGCTCGAGGGTGGGCGACATGATGCACTGTTAGCAGTTTTCTGGTTTTTCGATCCATGATACGGATTTCTTGCTCAGTCCAGTCCACTAGTCCGGAACTGTACTCGACTACAGGCACCGCCAGACTACCAATTGCAGATATTTTATTCCTGGAGTTCAGAGCAGACTGCAGGACAAGTCTCACTCTTCTGTAATACTCCTTGCGAATTCTCTCTTTCATTGTGTCGTTCGAGATGGTCTCCTATTCTTCAATGCCCAGATATTTGTAAGTTTTACCTGGCTCAAGATCTTGTATCACAGCGTGTATATCAACTTCAATGCTCTCTGTCGTTGTGAGTTTCCCTCTTCTTAAATTGATTTTTGCACATTTGTCAAGACCAAACTTCATGCAGATGTCATTGCTAAAGTCATTCCCGACAGACAGCATTTGGGAGAGAATCGCTTCATTCTTAGCAAACACTTTCAGATCATCCATGTAAAACAAATGTGATACTGGCCTTTCATCACCATGGAGCTTGTAACCAAAGTCAGCTTGCGACAACTGTCTAGATAGTGGGATCAAACTAATGCAAAACAGGAGAGGGGATAGCGAATCTCCTTGAAAAATACCCCTGTTGATCTGAATACTTCTGGTTTCTACTGCTTCCTTTCTGCTCTGTATTAGTATCCTGGTACTCCACGACTTTATGCTAGCCGTGCAAAATTCAATAAGTGTAGGATGAAATCGATAGATCTCCAGGGTCTTCAAAATCCAACCGTGTGGTACACTATCAAAGGCTTTTTGGTAGTCAATCTAAGCCATGCTCAAATTACGTTTTCATTTCTTTACATCATTCAAGTGACATTCAGTAGTTCCTTACAGCCATAAGAACATTATTATTATTATTATTATTATTATTATTATTATTATTATTATTATTGAAAATATTTATCTTTTGTTATTTATTAATCCCTATAAAAAGTTTAAAGAAAAAACTAGGAGTCTTTTTGAGAAAAATCTTCTTTCTGTAATTTTTTAAAATTGCAAATATGGCACGCAATATTGCGTGAATACTACTAAAAGTTTTAAAAAAAGTACATGAATATAATGAAAGAATTAATTTTAGACAACAAATTGAATTTGAAGGAAAAATCTTTATCTTCAATATTGTAGCTGTAGGAAGTCGGCGATGTAATAAAATGTTATAATGTGGCGATGTTGTAGGAAGTCCAACGCGGGGCGTTTGAAATGCAAATTCTGAGCTGGTAATTAAGGCCAAAGATTGTTATTAATAACTAATTTCCCGGAACGGCACCAACTTTGAATGATTTATTGGTGGCCATGTGCCAACAATGGCCGTAATGAAAGAACACATTATGTAGAACAAATTTTATTTGAAGTAAATATCTCTATCTTTAATTTCATAGTTGTAGGAAGAGGCCGAATAAAATTTAAAATTTTGCCATTTTCGAAAATCCAGATTTAACAGTGAAATTAGGACTTATGACACCTTAATACGTATTTAACGGAGAATATCTCTTTTGGAAGACATCGTACGTATGGTTTAGGCGCTAATGTTGTTCACAGACTGACGGACAGGCAAACGGACGAACGGGCAGACGGACGGACAGAAGGATGGACGGACGGGCAGACGGTCAGACAGAATTTTTGAAAAAAAAAACAACAAACAAACAAAACAACACTTTTTCTGTATCAGGAGACTTCAAAACGTGTATTTCCGTAAAAATCCCGAAATCGATTTTCCGCAGCATTACATAACTTTCCCTATACCACTACGTACGTATACGGGATTGTAAAAATATGACACAACCGCAAAGAGGCGACTGAATACGATAATTTGTATTTTATTGAATTTCTCTTCCCTGGTACCGCCAATTCAGAATTGCCTCCATAAATTTCTGGTAATGCTCTACTAGTTTTGCACCTCGAAAGAAGAACGCTGGCAACGGCGCGTCGCGCTGCGGCCGTGGCGCCGCCAGCGCAGCGCTCGCCCTGCGACGAAAAAAAACCGCTCGCGCTCAAATTGCGCTATTTTTCAACGCGCGTGTTTGCTGCGAGCGGCATGTTTTTGCCCGCGACGGTCGATTCCTGCGTGGAACTCACACGGGTCGGTAAATACTCGTAAAATGCGAAATAACTGCGTCATTTTGTACAGTGACGGGTTTACCTGCGATGTCAATATTGGCTATGAACGAAATAACTCGAGTGTTTGAACAAATTAATACAAATAGAGGTCGATACACGACGCTGTTTGAACTGCACCGTAATCCGTTCGCTTCGTTAGTTTGAAGAACGTGCTCATCGGGGATGTTTTCCTTCCAGCGTTTTGAGCCTCTAATATTCTCTGCAGTAGATGCAGAAATGTTTAAAACTAACTCGTTTTGTCAAAGAAGAGAAAACATTTTTGTGATATTTTATTTCCTCTCTCAGTCGATTATTGATCATTTGATCAGATATTGATGTTTGTTTTAGTAACTAATATTTCATTTATAATTGCTTCAGTATTTTTCTATCAATAATTTGTGCACTGTGTAGCCTCATTTAGCGCAAATTCGTCGAAGCATGACGATGATTAGTTATCGGTTATTACAGTCAATAAATCGTTGCAGTCAAATAGAATACAAATAATGAAAATGTAAGGAAGATAGAACCAACACCACTGGTACAATGCAAACACATATAAATGCTATTACATTACTATCTATTTTAGTTGTGTTTTCCACCAGAAAATAGAAGAAAAATAAAATATTCGGCTTATATATTCCCAAGAAAAAATTGTGCAAAAAAATCTCTTTGAAATATTATTATTGTCTCAAAAGGTTTTTGACTTTTTATATGTATTAAGATATTTAATTTTGACTAATATATTTTATGGTACTTAATAGTGCTACAGACCATACGAGATCTTACATGAGAATTCCTCTAATGTCGAGGCGATAAACCAGCATTATTTGACACAATGCGCATTCATAATGTTCAGATCAATATTTCTCTTCAAGGAAATTGACGAAGTACACAACCCAGACAACAAAACAGGTTTGACATTTTTAATATATTGCACTAACGTCTAAGACAATCGTATTTATGAAGTAGTTTTCACAATGTTTCTCGCACTCCATGTAACGAACCCGAAAGGCAAAGAGGGCAGTTTCCTGGACAAACAATGATATGCTCCTTAATACTCTCTAGAATTCGAATATTGATAACCAAAGGGTGAGGAAATATCTTCCGAAAAAATTGACTTTAATCGCGGAATAAGGTACAAGCCTGATTCCACGATTAATGCGCTAAAACATACATTAATACTTGGTAATTTTGATATCTACTGCTGATTTTATCTATTATTTAAATCGTCCAGAAATGGTCAATATTGCTGCGATGCTTTTATTACGATTGGCAACCAACCTCTAATTGGGAGAATCCCTCATTTATTCGAATTGTCGTTTTGTACCGTGACCCTAAATAATGTTCTCAATATGCATACAATTAAAAATGTAATACATCAAATTTGTAAATATCAATATGACAAAATATTTAGATCTTCAGTATTAACGCGAAAAATATTCTTAACCTTCCATATTTAAATAAACAATAGTACTATTAGTAGAGCAGTTCAGTGTAATCGAATCGAAAGCGGGACGCGTTTGTTAAACTACTGAAGGTACTGCGGTCGTGATACAAACATTTGAATGCCAACATCAATATATGTATTAAATTTATCAAACAAAAACAATTTCCCTGTCTAGATGCCATCCTTTATTAGATAAGATTTTACGCAAACTGCACTGAAACTGACAATTCTCCAAACAAAATAAACAAAAAAAATTAATATGGAAAGATAGCGATATGAATTTAACACTATCAGACATAACAATATGATGTTATAGACAGTGTTAATAACAATTTTGTATTATCCAACCGGGGAAAATCAATAATGAAAGATGGTGATATGCATTTGACAGTAAGAATCATAACGATATGTTGTTATAGATACTGCAAATAACCAACTTGTATAATCAAACCGGTTTAATTGTCACAACAGAGTATAAGAATAGCAGGAGTAATTGACCGACTGAATAATATTCCCGGGCACATCACAAGCTATGGACATTGTTCTCGTTCGTGAAGTAAATGATTTATCCTGGGAGGCAGTGTTTCTCCCCATGTTTGGTGAGACCCGGCGCCGGCCTACAAGACGGCTTTCGGAGGCTTTCCCTCTCCGGGTATCTCTCCATGTGTGTCACCTTTCCAGTCGGAACAATCTTTAAGCTCTCATCATGTAAACGGCATGTGTAGTAGTGTAGTGCATACAAGTGTCTGTGAAGTGGGTGAGGATAGGACAAGAAAGGGAAGAAAAGATCGCGCGCGGTCCATGGCTCGTTCGTTAGGGTCCTGCTCCAGCATTCGCCTGGTGTTGATCGGAAAAAACCACGCAAAACTACCAATCCGAGCAAGCGCATGCTAAAACTTCTCCTACAGACCCTAACTGAATTCAAGCTTGCTATGTCGAAATTTCACCACCGTCATGGCTGGAACCTTAGAACCTCCCGGTTAGAGACTCTGCAGAGACGCAGAGCTAATCAATTGACAAAAACAGAAATTATTGAAATAATATTAAAATAGTACTAATTACAAATTAAGTAAATAAATTCAGCCTCATTTCCACACATTACCTCATTCTCCCGGGTCTACTCATTCCCATCACGCGACTTTCCAAGAAAATATATTTTGAGTCGATACCCATATCAGAGACAGTGGCGGCGGTGGTGGGGGAAGGCATGGGGTATTATGGTCGCGGGCGGGCAGCGAGTGCGCTGCCTATTCGGAGGGTAATTGGAAGCCTCATCCACCGTCGCGTCGGCGGCGCGCCCCCCCCACTCCCCTCCACCCGCGCCTCCGTCCCCGCCGCGTCTTGTCCCCGCTTCCGCCCGTGCCCATCTCCACCCCTCTCGCCCCGCCCCGCCCCGCCTCCGTCCCCGCGCGCTTGCCCTCTGCGCGTATTAACTATGTACACGCAATCACACTCGCACTCTAATTCCGTTACTCTGTTATTCCCGCGCCGGAGGCCACGTCATAATTAGCTCAGGCGCTTCCCGCACCTGCTGCCGCCCCCACCCCGATCCCCCTTCTCCTCTTTCCACCCCCACGCCGTTCCGTCTGAGGCTTTTCCACCGGCAGCCACCACTACTACTCCAACTTAGCTTACTACTCTCGTCATCTGCAGCAGTGCTGGAGACTTTCCCTCAGAATGTCAAAAATGTTCAAATTAGATTAAATAAATTGTAATTTTTTTAAGAATATGTTAACATTAAAATTAATTTTTTGTAATATTATTTTTATTTTATATATAAGATCAGCTTTAGCATGATGGGGATAACACATTAATTGTGTAAAATTGTATTCAGTAAGGTGCAAATATTTTAATGTTATTTGATGTTCATTTTGTGTATTTGTTGTATTTGTGTTGTTGTTAGATGTTTGTTTTATGTTGAGTAATTGCTTAGAAAACGCTGGAAGTATTCCATGTATACCTAAGTAGTGAAATAAATATTCTATTCTATTCTATCTCATAGCCGCTAAATGCGTACAGGTACGCACGGCGTAAACTTTTGTAAATTTTCAGTAACTGCATGACATTTTGTTACATATTGTTCGTGAACAAGAAAATTTATGCGTCACAAATATACAGATTTTTAGTTAAGTGATGTAATATATTTAGAAAATAGAATAGTTTACTAGTTAAATGATAGTTGACAGAAAAATCCAAGACAGATAGTAAAAAAACGTGTTCATGTTTCAGACAAAAAGGGCTCCGCTCAGATTAATACTGTTTTCCTGCACAAAGAGTTCTTAACGTGCTACTTTTCTTGTGCACTGATGCTTCTATGAAATGTGTTATACAAGAGTTTTAAGCCAATTCTGACGTGCGAACGAGAAACATTATAAACCGGTAAGTAGAAAGGCAATAGGAGGTTCAAAAATAATATTTCCGAAACATAGACCGCACTTCCGCAAAGACGACCTGTCCCAAGAAGTGAGAGTCGGAGAGGGACAATGACATCACAATTGATTATAAATGTATTTACATATAGACATTTAATTTTATGAAATATCTATTAAAAAAATTACATTATTCTTACTCTACATTCACAATATTTTCTTACGATACCTCTACTAAGGTATCATATCTACATTTTATTACGCATACATTTGCTTGCTGTTCATTTTCACCTCAATAAACCAATCCTACTAGCGAAGAGCCTCCTCTTGTTGCCTTCATTCCAGCGTTCTTTCTGTTTCGCAATTAGTTCTCCTGCATCTAAATCACGTCGATCTCAATTTCAAACTCAACTCGAATGAGAGAATCCACTTAGGAAGCTGGATTTGGAGGAAATGTTACGAGTAAATGAAAATGCGAGAATAAAGCAAACATTCCCTTCTTAGTAAATTTAATAAATAAGCTGGAATCGTATTATCGTGTTGCAAAGCTTAATTTTTTACATTCGTTTTAACAGTTCGCTCGCTCTTCGAAGCCGACAGTGCAGATTGCAATTAACCTTGTCTGCTTAGCACTCGCGAGCACTGTTCATTTCCATTGCGCTCTGCACTAGATTTTCCACTTTGAGAACTACAGTTTGATCACTTCGAATTGAATCCGACAGAAGTAATTTGGAATCGGGCAAACGAAAGATAATTCAATAGAGAATATGAAGGAATAATATTTGCATGTATTTCGCGTTTAGTTTCGTGTAATAAATTTCGAGGCAATTATTTTTAAGTTCCTGAAGTAATTAAATTTCTCTTTGAAAGTTCAATTATTAGGAAATTGAACTGATAATATAAATCATATCACACATATTTATGAGTAACATATATAAAGTGAGTTATGAGTAAATGATGTAGAATATTTGCAATATACGAAACAAAGCAGAAGGAAAAACATCCGGAAGATTATTAAAGAGGTACGTAGTAAAATACACTTGTAATGAAGAGGGAAATGTACAGAAACAGTTTTTTCTCGTTTCTTCCCTTGGAGGCAATCTTCTGTGGTGCAACTTTAGTTATTCTTAAGTTTATTTCCAATCATAACTTCTCTTAATTTGTGACTTTTTTGTTCCGCCCCTTGGCATTCCCTATAGTCTAGTGATGGACCTCGAGAAAGAAGCTGAAACTCGGAGCAAGGAAACTCAATAAAAGACTGCTCCCTCTCATAACCTGTTGAACAATATTTCCAGTTTCCTCAACCTCCGGACCCACTGTAGCATCTCCCTATCTTAAATTGGCACTCAGAGCGAATAAGTTCCGCTATTCATATTTGTTGCGTTGCCCCCCATGCGAAGTCGAGAAATTTCCTGCCAGAGACGTTACATATATAGAGAGCGTCCCGACCGACGCGACGTCGCGTCGCAGAGAAATGAAAGAAGGCAACGTTCAGTGCTTTATTTAGGCGTAATATAGCGCAGCGCCTGCCCGCCAGCAGACAAGGGGAAGCGCGCTCCTTTTTCATTCCGACGCCGGCGGGACCTTCCCTCCTGATAAATCCCCGTCTCTGGGACCCCTTCTAAATGAATCGCCCTGGCAGCCCGGCCTCTACCGGCCTCTTTGCCCTGCGGAGATGCCGCGCCACGCGCCTGCGTCAGGGTAGCTTCTGTTTCGGTCGTCAGCATTCTTGTTGTGTAACATAGTAAACTTTCGTTATTACGTGGTTGCTACGTAACAATTTTCAATGCAAGTATTGCTCCTTTCTCTTTTACTTTTGAAGGGTTGATATTGAATATGTGAACATAATATTTTCTTTCTGAAACACTGTTGAGTAAAGAGAAAGTTATGTAATGCTGTAGCGAAAAACGCAGTTTTGGGCAGAAAAACAAATTTTGCGGATATGTTACACGAATAAAGGGGATATTTTTAGTCCTATCCAAAGTGTATTACTTTCTTGTGTGTGTGTGTGTGTGTGTGTTAAAAGAGAAATAAAATTTAAAACGAATGAATGATAATTTTTTTTCTTCTAATTTGATACAGTTCCAGCTCAAAACCCATTAAATGTTACCTATAATAGGACATTTCAATTGTAAATAAATTAAATTCTCAGATCTGCATTTTCGCTGAAACAAATATTTACCATATTTGTTGTAGCCTACCTGTCATACAGTGAAGCATCAAAACCAAGAAAATGAATTCCATTTCAAAGATCAGGGCTGTGAAGAGCTTAGAAATGAAAACCTAGTCTCGACCATACTTTAAGGCAAAGAGAAAGCGTATCCCTCACACTAATTTAATTTTATCTTTATTCAAAGAACGGCAAACATTGGTAAGTCGAAATTTGATAACTAGATTTTTCTCTTTCAGATTCATATATGGAGATTCTACTGCAATGGCATGACGCTCCCCTTCAAGCATCTTGTAGCAAAACCTCGCAGCTTTAAAAAGTTTAACTATAGTATTGTTAACGCGAACTCCCAAAAAAATCGAGCATTTTATTAGATTTGAAAGACCCAAGCGATGGGAAGCTTCATCATTAAAACCAACACAAAGATCGATACCTCACCCACTCTTCAGGGCAAGGAAAATCCTCTTCTGAAAGAAAAACGAACCTTGATAAGTCGAAATTCGATAACTCGATTTTACTCTTCAGCCTCGAGATATTAGAGTGCTACTAAAGCAATGTCGAGCATCTTTCAGTAAAAAATCCAGTTCCAAAAATATAAAATGTACTATTTCGTACTGAAACGAATCACCTCTAAGATACCTCTAGCATTGGATTTTTCAATGCTAATTATATAGTCAACAAATTTACTTATTGTCCTCATGTATGAGCAGATTGTAAGGAAAGGTTTAATAGAAAATGCAGCTAAGCAGCAAATCGCCTCTAAACAGCGTACTAGCTTCCCTTGATGTGATCCCGTGCATAATTCCCGGCCCAGACAAAAAACAAAAGTTGTAGCTTTCCTTCCAAATCGTGTTTCTGTAGCTGTGAGGTGAAGTAAAGCTCGGGCAGACAGAATTTATTAGATACGTTTGCTAGTTAGGTGAAGGGAATATGTCACGTTCGACACACTGCTCTCTTACCCCCGAAGCGTGAGAATTGAACCAGGCATGGAGGATACCATTAGCCAGCCGGCAAAGTCGAACAATCGACCTAAAACACCAAATTCATACCTACATTGAAGAAAAAAGAGAGACGTTTATTACATCTGGATGGCCCAGGCAGAGGAGCGGTTCGTCATTAAAACCCACACAAAGATTGGCGCCTGCCCCACCCCCCGCCGCCCGGGAGAAGGCGCGCCCCTCGCTCTTATTTAACCTCCGGGTGGCTCCCCGCCGTCCATTTGGCCCACAAAGGCCCCGCGCCGGACAAACACGCGGGGCCGCGCCGCCGCCAAAGAAGGCCAGCCGCGCCCGTGGCGGATCGCGCGTGAGCCGGGCTAATTGACTTCCTGCGCCACTGTCAATAGAGGGCGGCAGACTCAGCACCCCCGAGAGACGAGGCGGGCGGGGGGCGGGGCAGGTCGGTGGGGGCGGAGAGGGGTGGCGAAGAAGGGCAGGAATTATCAAGGTCCGCCTGGGGTTGAGGGGCTCCGAGGTGATGACGAGGCGAGAGGAGAATGAAAAGGTTTGGAACTGTGGAATCGGATGATCGAATGCGATGGAGAACGTACGGTAAAAGAAAACAGGTGACTGGAAGAAAGACGTGGAAAACGAAGGGAAGCAGAGAAAGGTTTGTGAGAGAGGACAGGGAAAACGGGAAGGCGAGGGAGGGGAAGGAAGAGAAGGGTTTCGAAAAAGGGAGGGAATTATGAAGATCTGCCAGGGGTTGGGTTCCAAAGTGATGACGAGGCGAGAGGAGAATGAAAAGGTTTGAAACTGTGGAATCGTATGACCGGATACGATGGAGAACGTATGTTGAAAAAAAAATAGGCGATTGGAAGAAAGACACGGAAAACGGAGAAAGTTTTTTTATGAAAGTGAAGAATCTAACTAAAGGAGTGATGTGAAAGAGGAGACAAGGGCAACAGCAAGGCGAGGGAAGGGGGAGATCGAGAGAGGTTGCGAAGAAGGGCAGAAATTACGAAGGTCCGCCAGGAATTGACGGGTTTGGAGGTGAGAAAAAGGTGACTGAAAGGTGAAGAAAGGTGAAAGAAAGACGCGTAAAACGAAGGGCAGTCGAGAAACTTTTTAAAGAAAGAAATGTAACTAAAGAGTTGTGACATAGGACAGAGAAAACGGGAAGGCGAGGGTGGGAAGGCATCGGAGGCTTTCAAAAAAGGGCGGGGAAGGTAGGCCAGGGGTTGAGCTCCGAAGAGATGACGTGGCGAGAGGAGAATGAAACGGTTTGAAACTGTGGAATGGAATGATCGGATGCGATGAAGAACGTACGGTGAAAAAAAAGGGACTGGAAGAAAAACGAGGAAAACGAAGGGCAGCCGAGAAAGGTTTAAAAGAAAGTAATGATACTAAAAAGGTGTTGTGATAGAGGACAGAGAAAACGGGAAGGTGAGGGATGAAAAGGCAGAGGAGGGTTTCGGAAAAGAGCGGGAATTATGAAGATCCGCCAGGGTTTGAGGGGCTCCGAGGAGATGAGGCGAGAGGAGAATGAGAAGGATGTGAGGGTGTTAGAAACTATGGAATCAAATGATCGAATGCGACGGAGAATTTAAAAAGTTAGGTCTGGAAGAGAAGACGAGGAAATCGGAGGGAAGCCGAGAAAAGTTTTTAAGTAAGTTAAGAATCCAACTGAAGGAGTGTTGCAAGAGAGACAGAGAGAGAGCGAGAGAGAGAGAACAGGAAGGCGAGGGATGGGTAGACGGAGAAGGGATTCGAAAAGGGCGAAGGAATTGTGCAGGCCCGCGAGGGATTGAGAGGCTCGGAAGTGATGACAGGGCCTGGGGAAGTTGTAAACGGCTTGGGAGTACTGGAAATGGTTAGGTCTGAATGATACGATCGATGAAGAACCTAATCGAGAGAGACGACTCAGGGCATGAACTGATGTCACCTGCAGCGGGAGGTCCTACGGTTCAAGTCCTGACGGTGGCAGCATTTTCAACTCTAGCCAGATAGCTAGGTCGAATTCATCCGCTGACTGGAGGAGAATTCTAGTGAATGGCTGCTCTAATCGGTAGTTTTCCTTGCATTCTTTAATGAACGTCAGAGGCAAGCCGGAGCAGTACCCTAATCAAACCGGGTCACCGACCGTGCGCGATCTTTTCTTCCTCTCCTTGTCCTATCCTCACCCCTTACTTACACATACATACACTAACATGCAGCTGCACAAGTCAGGAGACCGGTCAGGGGCTTACTGCTTGTCACAGCAGGGGCGATGCCCCTCTGGCGGGAGAGACCTTGTTGGGGAAAACTCTGCTAGCCGCCGGTACGGCGGCGCCCGATCTCGCCATATAACAGTGGAAGATCACCGCTACCTCCCAAGGAAAAGCCCTGCACTTACGGGACTAATGGCCTTCGCAGTTGACGCGGAATCACTGAACAATCAATCATCAATGGAGAACATTGTAAGATGTTGGGGAAAAGATACGTGACTTGAAGACAACGGTGCAGGCGAAGGGATTCAGGGCGAAGTATCTAAAGCCGACAAGGAATAGGGAAGAACTGAAACGACACGGCTTTAAGAGAAAGGACAGCGAGGGAATTGGCTGGTGGGGGAAAGCGAAGGATGGTAGCAATGAATGGTAGGCATTATGATGGTCCGCCAGGTGTTGAGGGGAATCGGAGATAGTAACGAGGAAAGAGCAGAGTGGAAATGTCGTGAGAGTACTGGATACGGTGGAATGATGGGAAAGATGGAGAACGGATTGTGAACTAGGAGGTGACCGGAAGATAACGAGCAAGGCGAAAGGCTGTCGTAGATTTGGAACTAAGATCGAAGAGGACGATTCAAATATTGATACGATAACGTTTGACAACTGCCAAAGTAAGGACACAGAATGCTTTTATTCCATCACGCAATACATTATTCTTTATATGACATGAAATTGCAACTTTAATTACAAACTATATTCGTGCAATCTTATTCGATTACCACTATGAATTTGTGGAAAACCTGATGGAACAGCTTTGTTTCATGTGAGTGAATAATAAACTATCAATTCGGAAAGGACTTTGAAAACAAAGATTTTGACAGTATCTAACAATCCTTTATACAGATTCATCAAAACCATAAATAATAATTTGCAATTAATGTTTTATTGCAAATATTCTTTTCAAAAAGATTGCTTTTACACAGTATGAACATGAGGAATGATGAGGTTCGCAATGGAATCGTCATCCCCATGTCACATACACCGTCACTATCACCACTACCAGTGACGCACAAGGTTCGAACCATGCATCGGAGTGCCGACTGATGTCGATTGATTCCGCTCAGTTTGCCAGAAGGGAATCGTTATTGCGGGGATGAGCGTTTGCGCTGAAGACCGCTAGGTCGCAGCACTCTACACGCAGTCCTCCTCTGCCGCGTAATATCTCCGCCTGAACAGCAGTCCCACCAGAGGCAGATCGCGTCATTCTTTTCTCTGCGAAGTATCTTTCTCTTTTTGCTTACGTTTCTTTCATAGCAACGTTAACCTTTCGAAATAGAGAGCGGTTTTGTGACAGAAGTAGTAGAATGAGGATGCGTGATATTCCCAGAGAAACCTAAGCAATATTGAGGTTTTTTTAAAATGCATTTATTCCTCATAATATTTATACATTACCAAGAACAAAATAAATAAGATACTTTCAGCTTTAAAAGGGCTTTAATTTTCTATACATAATAATTCGAATATGTTGGCTTACCTGTAATATTTATTGATTTATATTTTAGATACAGAATATAAACTTAAGAACAAAATAATATGCATGAGTTTCATGAAATTAACTTATATTCTTTCGATAAAACAGGTTCGCTGTGGTTGTTTTAGAACTACCACGGATTTTCAGGAACACCTTTTGAATACCATGTTATTTGAAACATTTAACGGAACCACGGATTTGGTTTGGATTCGGAAGTAATATTCAGCTGAAATTGTATACAGAATATCAAATACATAACCAAAGAAATATTTTTATTTTACAGTTATTAAAGGAAACTGTTTGGGAATAATCTACACTCGAAGCTCGTACGCCTCTTGCGACTGCCTTAGGACTGAATTCAGTAATTACATATCCCATAAAATTGCGTCTTTTACAGTTGTGAATTCGATCAATTCAAATGCCAGATTTCTTGAACTACCTTCTCTGAATGTCAGCAAAGGACTTATCAAAGGACCTGTTCGTGAAGTAATAAAGTCAGAAAGTGACAATTAGTTAAAAAAATTTCTTCACTCTAAATCTCAAATTTTAAGAGAAAAAAGTACACGTTATCATTTTTTAATTCCAAATTTAGAAAGACAATGAAGGAGGAACGAAGAAAAGAGAGGTATCATGAATTCCAGTTATCGAAGAATAAACAGAATTCGCCGAGGCCGCTACAAAAATATGCATAGGTGAGACAAAGGGACTTTAAAATTGGAATGTCTAAAATCATTTGAATTAAATTACTCGTTCATGTTATTTCAATAAAGGATCAAACAATCTCTTTCAAATGTCATAAAGGGATTAAAGAGAATTTACAAGTAAACTATGAACACGAACGAATCATAATAAAAAAACGATTCCTCTGCTGCCTACCATTTTGTTCAGTTTTTTCCCCAGTATTGAATTTTGTATCTAGTATCTGGCCACTACTAACTGTACATGAGCCATTTCGATCGTTTGCTCTGAGACACGCCTGAAACTATTCTCATTAGAACAAGGTATCGACCATCTGTGCATATTAATTTCATTTCACATATTACAAAGTCTGGATTGTACATTTTTTATTACAAATGTAATATTTCTTTATTCAGTTTCATTTTGATTGGATCAAAACCTAAAATAAACTTGAAGATGAGAAAGAATCGCGGGAATAGATTTCGAAACTCGACTGAAAGAATGGATTGCAGCATATCAATTTTTGTTTACTGTGTTTGAAAATTCGGAACATGGTAATGTAGTATTGCATTAAACATAGCATGTTATTTGAGTCAATTATAAGTTGTTGGTGATGTTTTTTATGTATTAATAATGACAAGAATTAATATGGCATGGAACATACGAACAGATAAACTTTACTGATCACTGAATCAGGTTTCTTTAGGTAATTTTGTTGTTTTTTTTATCACATCAGTGTACAACGGTTACTTTCTTGAAGTAGGGTACTCTCAGGAGTCCTGTACGAGTGTATTTCGCTCAAGTATCACGGTAATTAATATAAAATCCTCTAGATGACAGCGTGTTATAACTGGATTTCGTTCGCCTCGAGTTCAGGAGGAAAACCACTCGGGCGAAAAAAACGAGCATCTGGAGCTCGGTACAAGTGACTTTGCCAGTTGAACTGCCATTTCAAGCGTAAAATGCAAAGATAAAGGTTGCATAAAGTTAAAACGTACAACAAAGAGTACAAATTACGTGATAAAGTAAGAATATGAACTGGGTTTACCGTAGACTGGCGGAAATAGCAAGACGTTTTTATTCCTGCTGCAAATTCAACAAAAGGAAGAAACTTCAATGCAGTTGATAAGACCTATTCAAGAAACAAAGAAGGAATATTGATTTAAAAAGAATTAACTACATTCTTGTGAGCCGTAGTTTTGAAAATAAATATGTATAAGATTTATTACCGGCCATCGTGACTTGCTCTTACTTGCGAATTAGTATTCCGCAAGGGAGCTCGGGACGCTCGAACTTTACTGTAGCGCTCGAAGATTAAACGCTCGAGCAGGCTCGAGCGTGCAAATAGAATGCTTGCAGCAGTCTAGTACTCACTGTTACCGGAAGAAAAGAAAAGCAGGAAGGGTGTAACAATTGTGTAAATTAATCTCTGCTGCTAAACACGAGTTTTTTAACATTTTCTGAAGGAAAAAGTTTTGAATTGAATACCTGTTATTTATTCTTCCGGTCTTTCTCTTTTGTGATAGATTGTTTTTCAAAAACATTTTTCAAGTTGCCGAGAAAATGTTAAATACTGTATATTTGCCATGAAGTCAATACTGTATATTTGCCATGCCAAGCAAGCAAACAACACCCATCAACATCTTCATTAAGGAAGAGATTCATGGGAGAAATTTGGTTGTCCATTTTATAAATTGGGTTGTGCATTAGCTTCTCAATCAAGATGAATGGTCTATCAACTTCATTGCGGACAATTACCGTCGCAAGACAATCGTTTGTTAGTTAGGATTACAAAAAATGTACTACAGTAGAAACGGATAATTTTATTCCAAACGCAATGGCGATTATTATAACTATTCTGACCCCAGATGCTTTCTTGCTAAGGGTTGTGGAATCGCCAGCCCTATAGGATTCTCAATAAGCTCAAAACACACTTAGTTCAGTCATTTTTACCATTTCGGCCAAACTAATACCGCATGGCCAAATTATTTGCGTATACGGTATTTGATATGAAGGTTAACATAATTCGGCATTGGTTATGAAAACACAAATGTGACTTTATTTTTTCATGATAAATGGTTTTAAGGGTTTATTATCTAGTAACATATAGATAACTCATAAATAGTAGTTGCAAAATAACATTTTTTTAATAGTCTGCTGCGTGTTCGTTTTTGATTACAAAAAATATTCTGCCTTAAACTAAAATTTCTCGGAGGTACTAAACGTTACAGTAAATCACATTCTTTGGTGACCCAGCAAATAGCCAGAGGCATTCACGGCTATAGCTCCTTTAGCAACAAGAACAAAAATTGGCAAACAGTTCCTATAACGTTCCCTGCGCCCCATCGGGCCGGATGCCTACCGCTTTGTTTCGCAAGGACTGCAGACGCATCCAGTTTCTCGAGAGCACTGCTGCGTGGAAACCGCCATTCGCTCAGAACAAACAAAGCAGCAGATGGCGCCGGAATTCCGTGGGAAAGGGCCAGAGAGCTCCCATCGTTCGCACATCTTGTCATTAAGGTCGCTGCGCTCACAGCGGTAAATATTTGTGCCTTGCCCTTCCCCCACCCCTACTCCCTCCGCCCCCACCCGAGTGCAAATACACTAATGCGACCTATGAAGCGCAGGAGCGTATATCCCTGAGGTCAGCGAAGCTGCTCTGATTCCCAAGGACTCTTGCTTCGGGCAGCTGCTTTCTCTCACGACGTGTTTTGATACCTCGATGTGATATAAATCACGTATTCGCCCTAATCAGCTGTACGTATGACCAAGTAAGTTAATGTTACCAACCTCAACCTCAAAATGTGCTAACATTTTGAAATACATTTTCAAAACTAAAAAGCCTTGCTGGTTTTTATCACCCACTGGAGAATCCGAATATATTTCGCAGTTAAGCGTTTATTCGTATCTTCAGAAAGAGTAACTACTTCCGCACATGTGTTCTTGATCCCTCTTATCAAGAGAAGTGGGCTGGGTATTTCGATACCATGACTATTACATCAAATGTGTACCTCGTTTTGGTTTAGTAGTTCGTTAGATTCTACAACATGGAAGCGACAATTTCTGCTTATGAGGTTTTGTCAAAAACGCATGTTTCCATCATTTATCCTTAACTCATGTAATGTTGGTAATGAACAGGGGTGGACTTTCCTGATTTCAAGGAAACTTGCGTGATTAATAGAAACAAGTGTGTGAAAAATTATGAAAGGTGCGAGTAGAAATAAATCATGTAAATGTAAATGTGAAATACGAAGAGCAACGCAGATAATGAACTGGGCGTTAGAAAGAAATGGATGGTGAGACGTTGCCTCATCAAGCAATAACTAATACTCAGGACAGTCCTCAAAGACAAGTAAAGGTCGATATGGATGTAATCAATACACTTTTACAGAGAAAATATCATGTTTATCGCTATCTGCGTTTTCCCTGACGATATTGAAGATTCCGTACATCAGCCTCTATTCTGATCTCTATTCTGCATTTACCCGTTTTCTTTGCAATCGCAAAGCTCGCCTGAGTTTGGGGACGCCGCATTGGAGGAAACGCGCGACATTCTATCGCGTACGTTTGACATTGGGCGTTTCCTCATGCAACTGATCCAGACACGTTGCTTGGGAGCGTATGGTGATGGGGGGGATGGTGATTTCCACAAAGCATGTTTTGTCCAGCACTGTACTAATAGAGAAATACATGATACGGGCGGATTACAATCTAGCACTGGGAACATACATGACTCGGTTGCGTTAAAAACATCACTGAAAATTTCGTCATATTTGCATAAAATATTACCTTTCATTTTCAAAAGAGATATAGTTAAAATGTTTTTCATTAGCTGTTGAATCAGTCTTTGGGTTATATTTCAGTTCCAAATGTTACGTACCTTTTAAGACCACCTGTATAACATTCCACTTGAGACGAAAGGGAGACCCAAAAAAGAGAGGTGGTCTAACCAAATTTAAAACACCATGAACAAAGTTTTGGCTCAATGCTCCAAGTACTAATAATATGATAAAAAGTGCCCAATTTATTAGCAATTCACAATAAATTACAAAGAACTGCAAACAACAACAAATAAATCTGTTACATTATTTACGCTACATAAAGACGTATATTTACAGAATCGCCAAAAATGCATTCTCTTAAATAATATGTTTTCAAAAATGATAGTGTCATCAGTATCTTCAAATGCTTGCCAAGATAAAATAATAATTTATTTCTGACAAGCACATTGTTTCCTCGCAAATCCGCTCCCACTACCTTTCTAGGCGGGAATGAAAGTCGTCGGAGAAAGTTGACGTGAGATAATAAGAAAAATACCGCCTCTACGGATCATTTGCATCTCTTGCAGATGTAAATGAATGTTTCCCTTGTCTGCCGTCTTCCGCCGGTCAGCCCGCTCGCCCGTCAACCCACAAGCCCATCAGCCCACACGCCCGTCAGCCCGCTTGCCCATCAGCCCACACGCCAGTCAGCTCACACGCCCTTGAGCCCGCACGCCCGCCAGCCCGCACATCCGTCCACCTGCAAACCAGTCAGCCCGCACGCCCGTCAGCCCACACGCCCGTCAGCCCGCACACCCGTCAGCCCGCACGCCCATCAGCCCGAACGCCCGTCAGCGCGCACGCCCGTCAGCGCGCACGCCCGGCAGCGCGCACGCCCGTCGGCATGCACTCCCGTCAGCATACATGCCCGTCCGCCTTACCGTTAGCTCGCATGTCAGCTCGCCCGTCAGCTCGCCCGTCAGCTCGCCCGTCAGCTCGCCTGTCAGCTCGCCCGTCTGCCCGCCCGTCAGTTCTCCCGCCAGCTCGCCCGTCAGCTCGCCCGTCAGCTCGCCCGTCTGCCCGCCCGTCAGTTCTCCCGCCAGCTCGCCCGTCAGCTCGCCCGTCAGCTCGCCCGTCAGCTCGCCCGTCAGCTCTCGTGCACCAACCCAGCTAGCAGAGCCTAACGCCCCCTTGCGCCCCGACGGAGGCAAAGGTCGCGTGGGAGGCGCGAAGTGGCGGAGGGCGGATGCCTTCCGGCCCGCCGCGCCGCGCGGCCTCCTGCACATCAAAGGACTGGGAGCTGAGGCGCCGCGCACCGCAGGTAAATAGAGGGCCTTGCGCTGGAACGGCTGTTGCTCTAGAGACGGCCCAGCGAGACACGGCGCCGACGGGGGCTCTCCGCGGAGGTGGAAGGCGAAGCAGCGATAGCAATGGGGGGATCAGCGGTTGCCACGTTTGCTGCATTGGCTGAGAACGCGCCTTGGTGCAGACTGTAGAGAATACTGGCTTAATAGTTATTACCCTTCCAATCTACGAGAGGACGCTTTCGAAGTTACAACCCCTTGTACTATTTTGCTTGTTTTATTGTTTGCGTTTGAACAATGTATGGTTTGGAACAAAAGTTAATGATATATTTAAATATTTGGAAGAGGAAGTAAATGTTGATGAGTTTTAAGAACAATCTTTAAATCATCCTGCGTTTTCTTTACTCTTCGTACAGCGGCTGTCTGTGTCTTCTGCTAGTCCTCCTACATCGTGATTGGTATGGCGTCCTCCGAATAGCATATGTTTGTCTCGAGTGGATTTTGACATTAAAAAAGTTAATTTCATGCTAGCTTTCCAACGGGCGATCGTTTAACTGCAACATGTCTCTGTAGGAAAGACAATTAGAGCGCTGTTGACGCATTATCGGCCACCTTCAAGATTACACTGTTGCCAACGACGTTTTCAGAGCATTAATAGGTCTAGCGATTGTAATAGAACAACTTTTTCCTGTATAGTTCTCTTCCTTAGAACTAGTTTTTGTAATAGTCTTTTTTCTGTGATTGTTATTTCATTGGCGATGATTTGCATTTCTCATTGAAGGGATTTGTGGCTTTGGAAAGCACGGAAACGTTGACTGGCAAATGTAGTAATAATGAGTGTTTGTGACGTCTTGGCTTGTGAGGAAAAACAGGGGGAGCGGTAGGTTGTATGACCACAGTGTTCACACAGTAATGAGTTCTGAAGTTTCAAACAAGTTTATTTGGCGAAGAATTATTATCTTGATTGAGTTGTATGAACCAAGATGGAATACAACGTATTTTATTGTTGTACATACCATGCGTAACAGACAAATCGATTAAACTTCCTTATATTTACATCAATATTTATATCACACCTTTAACATTTACAAATTGATCAGCACAACTCACAATTACTAACAAATTACCCAATGATGATCACATGAGCAATGTATTGCGAATTCAAATCACTGTGAAGGAATTGCATTCGAAACCCCAAATATTGTCGAGAACAACGAATTAACATGAAAACCATTTATTCAGTAGGATCATACTCAAATCCTAAATATTGAACTCTACCAACAAACCCAAATGAAAACTGCTACATTGAAATCAATATTAAAATACAAATACAAACTGCTACATTTCGACCTTTTTTATTTCAGGTCCATGTCAGCATCATCATGATACCAATAAGCTCTAGAAACGTTGGGTAATTCCTTTGGTTATCCAACGAGAAAATATTACATAATCTGTTCTCCATCCCAATCATATCCTTAAGCAAACGTAAGCACATAACGTTATTAATTTTTATTCTGCAATCAAAAGCAAAGCAGAATGGAAAAACAATAGAATAAGATTGATTATCAGAGAGAGCTTACAGTAATGATGGGTATAAGAAAGCAAAATTCTACCCACCATGAGTCTGTACTGTTGACAAACGTGTTATTCACTTTTAGATATTATGAGTGAATAAAAATAATAAAGTAATAAAAGTTTCGTACGTTGTTCGAGTTTTGTATGTTGTGCATGTGGTGTTACAATCACACGATACTCGCAACGTGCAGAGATGCAGACCAAACATCTCTTTAGATTTGAGTAAAATTAAGATGTTTAATTCTATTTTTTGGGGGCGCCTGATGTATTACACACAAAAATTCGTACCGCGTTACTTGTACCACGTTACCTACTTCTTAATACAGCAATGTTTGTTTGTATCTGATATTTAAACTCTTTTCTATGCAAGAATTTCTCGATTTGAAAATTTATTTTTCCAAGTACAAAAAGCAACGTATGTATTACATTTCACAACTGGTACCTTCCATTACAAAACTCTGCACAAAAGAACACAGTTTCCTTGTGCTAATGGCAAAATATACAGCTGATTAACACACAATTCTATAATTTCTTACACTGACTATGAGATTTGTCTCTGTACGTTTATTAAGTAATTTTTACTACATGTAATTTTCCATGGCATCGCACTGCTGGGAGGTATCTTTTCCATAATTCATAACTTTACGTTCTTAAGTATCAATTAATATTTACATATTCATGTAGCACCACAATAATAATGCCATTTTGTCTTTTTATAGTTGCTAATGATCGTTATGTACTCGCAACACGCTTTCCTCAATTTAAAGAGATAAGCTAAAGACTTTTATTTATGAACCTGATCCGAATACAAAACTATTGGTTACTTCCTTTGAAATTGAAAATTAAAAATAAGAGATGGGAATTTTAGAAAATTACCCTACTTATGCAATTTTTCCTCTAATAAGGAATGTAATGTAGAACATTATACATTCTGTTCTCTTGTCGAAACACCTTACAGAATACGCAGAAGTTGAGTAACAATTAAACTTAATAAAATGTCATTTACACAATTGTCTTTGTTTACGTAAAGCGTAAGGATGTGCTAGCGAAGGAGACACTTCTTTCATAAAGTACGTAGTACTTTTCTTAGTTTAATTACTGTTGTTTTTTACACAACTAGAATAATAAGGAAATGAAAGTATATTTCATTTAATTTGTAAGAAAATTGAAGTTTATTTTTAGTTTTAATTTTACAGGTTTAGTATTCATAAAAATACTTGCTGGTGCTAATTTCATAAAGGCTGCTCTCAAGACAGGTGTTTACGAAAGTAACCGGTTACTTACGTTTAGAGAACAGCGTTAGCGTATTCATTTTACAGTTTTAGGAAGTTATTTACTTGGCATAGTTCCTAAAGGTATTTGACACCTGTCACTTGTAAATGTCACGGCTTTTGCAGACTAAGAGAAAAATGTTTCATGAAAAGACATTCAATTATGTCGGGAGTAGAAAAACCTCAAAGTTATAGTCGCGGCCAGCCTCGCTGGTTGTCTTAGGGGACTAGATTCAGCCAGATGTCGGTTTCAGTTAACTATTGTATCCGAACTGTTTGATTGAGAGAAAGTGAGATCTCGTTAGGGCGGTGTTTTGTCGGAGGGATTTAATTTTGCCGCCCATCTGCCAAGGTTATTTTTCATGCCACAACAGTGACATGGCTACTGTGGATTTTCCGCCTTTCGAAAATCCGCTCACCTTGACCGGGATCGAATACGCTTACTGGAGTTCAGAGGCCAGTAAGCTAACCCCTCACCCACCGAGGCTCTCGGTCCACCTCTGACGTAGGATTGAGATTATCTGTTGTAGCAATTTGTAATATTTTATAGCTTGAAGAAATATTCGCTCCTAATTGACTGACCTAATTGACCAAAATGGTTTGGAATCAAATACATCGGAAAGAAAATGTGACAGCCATTAATTTCGTAATGAACTCAGCAACATAGAGGTTCAAAAATACTACTTCATATTTTCTTCCCTGTTGGGAAAAAAATTTTCAAAAGGTGCGAAACGTAATGCTTTTGGTACGTAAAAGAAATCTGATAATTAATTTCCATATCTAAATTCTTCAAACAATCTCGATTTAACTTCACGTATCATATTAGCTTAGGGAGGAAACACCGTACGTAAAGATAATTATGACTATTGTATTGATTTCTGAAGGCAAATATGAGAATGAAACACACATGTAACAAGAGCTTTGAGGTTTCTGAATGGTGGCGATGAAAAAAATCAACAATTGGTCACAAGCGCGCGGGAGCAACTGATACCTGTCCAAAAGCTCAATTTGTACAAAAATAATATTACTTTTTCTCGTCGTTCTATACACGATTTCTCTTCCGCACTTTCAGGTTTTATGAGATGCAGAGGAACGTGTCGTCGGGGCAGCTTTGAAGCCCCGCTGCAATTTCTCACGTTTTCTTATTTGATTTGTTGATTGATATTGTTTTATTGATTCATGTTTCCGAACACGTCAAGTGTCATTAACATTAATCCTGTTAGTGTAATGAATGTTTTATCCTGAGAGCAGGGTTGGGCAAAATACTTGAAAAATGTATTTCAGATACAAAATACAAAATACTTCGCCGAAAGTATTTTAGATACCAAATACAAAATACTTTCATAGTAGTATTTTAGATACAAAATACAAAATAGTATTTTAAAATACTTTTGAAAATACAAAATACAACCAACGGTGTTTTACATATAATATCTTCTATCCTATTTTTTCTCCTTTAAACAATCATTCACGTTCAATTACATATCACATCACATTTAACATTTTATTATTAAGAATATATAACTTTCTTTATACAAAAATGTTTCAAATGAAATTTTCACCCATTTCAGGTATCCGTATGGGGTCATCCATAAATTACGTAACGCCAAAGGGGGAGGGTGGGGGTCTGAGGCAGCTTTACGCTGCTTTTCATAGAGTTAGGGAAGTGCGTTACAAGGGGGAAAGGGTATTGAAAATTCTCGAAATTTGCGTTACGTAATTGATGGACGGCCCCTATCATTTATGATGTATGTTCATATTTTAAGTCTGAAAGTCATCTTGTCCATCTTGTCCGAAGAAATACATGGAGTTTAAAGATTTCACCATGTGTTCTTGGGAGGTGATAGTTTGGCACAAATATTGCAGGTTATAGACAATTAACCAAGATGCCTTTCAGACTTAAAGTATGAAAATACATCACAAATAATAGGTACATCTGATGAATACCGTGGATTTTTAGGTTTTAAAATATGCATTTTAGGTGCCTAAAACAGGTTCTTTCAGCATCTGTTAGGCTCTTTAAATGGTAGAATATGCACTAATAAAACTAGAAACTTACAGGAAAACTCACTTTTTGACCATTCATTATATTTCTCAAAGATATGAGCGTAAATCAATATTCCGTAGAATCAGTATTGAACATTTTGCGATATTTATGCGGCTATTTATGAACAAGTTTGTTTATAGTTAGAATTATTCCTACCGTATTTTGCCTTACGATAAATTACTAATACATTCTCCAAGTTCTCAAGAGAAAATGAATGATTCTTATCGGTCAAGATCACTTTGCTTTCGGGGAAATTCAATCGCTTTATCTTAGAAACGGAGGCAGCTTCTCCACGAAGTCAGGAAGTAGTGGCGTGGAGACATGACTAGATCCTTGTCCGGTATATTCAGTTCTCGCTCTCTTACAGGCGACAAAAATGAGACAAGGGGATAAAAAGATACAAGAGGACGAATGCAATTTAGGTTGTTAAAAGTAACTTACAAGTAATATCGTTAAAGACCGGATTCCCGTGCAATTGCATCTTTTGTTTGCTTACTTAAAATTGGATGAAACCTTGTCAGAAATTTGAATCCTGAAACGGGCGTTATTTTAATACCAGTTTTATTTTGCACGAAATTGCACGTTTTGGGGGTTACTGCACGATATTGCACGTTTTAGGTAATGCTGCCAGAAAATTGCAAATGTTGGGATTTTACTGGACGAATTTGCATGATTCGTAATTTATTGCTTAAAATATATGTTTTATATTAACAATTTGTTTTAATGTATCTTTTTAAAATGTTTTATTTAAGAAAAGATTTTAATGTCATAACCCAGTATTGCAATCTGGTAATATGTATTAATTCCGAATTTTGTTGCCCTGTGAACTGAGCGTCTATACATTTCATGATACCTATTGTCTAATTAAAATTTCCGATAGTGAGCTACTGCAGCACGAATATGCGATGTTTCCACGAACTAGGTCCGCGGCCCTTGTGTCGGCCGCTCAGCTAACGCTATGTTCGGGGTCTATCTTCCCAATCAGATCATATATCCGTTGTGTCAGTCTTCGCTGAACTTACGAACACGAGACTGCATGCGCGAGTCACATTGGACCTTATGTTCGGGCGCGAAGCTTGGTGGCAAGCGCACTGCATTTCAAATTCATCGAAATTCTCGGAGCAGATTATGCCCTGGGAAATCAGGAGAGAATAAACGCAGTTTTTGACCACTTTTAGCTGCGTGCACACGTACGTCAGAGTGAAGCTCGGCACACAGACAAATGCAAATGTAGAAAGAAACTTTCCCTGTCTGAAACATAAAGGGATAGAAGATATAATACTTTCTCAGAAAATAATTTGGAAATATACATAATTGCGCCTGGCGGCTTAGCTCATTGGTCAGCGTGCCCTTTTTCCATGACACGACCCCGGGATCAATTCCCGGTCGGGCAAGTTTATAGTGTGCATTTTCCCTGCAATGTCCGAGTATATGTTGCTGTGTGACGATGAGAAAACTCTCTTCTCAGGTTGAGAAGACCAGAATACAGTGTAGGAATGTCTTTGTGCTAACCACACGTACCCCCTTAACTCGTGGTCGCGAGGCCGGAACGCTGCTGGAAGGCCATGGCCCGTACGCGGGCTGTCGCGCCAAGCACAAACATAATTGTAACTTCAAATGAAAACAAGAACATTTCTTCAACTTAATTATTTTTGATTTCTGAACGTTTATTTGTATTTGTCATTTCTTGTATTTACTTTTTTGTATTTGTATGCTAAATTAATTTTTTGTAGTCCGCATAATATTTAAAATGTCAAATATGATTAGATTAAACAATATGTACAACCTTATAATAAAAACACAAAAATCATATTTCAATCGCCCTAAATATCACATCCCAGATATAAAATAAGTTGATAAATGGATTAACTGGAGTTTTGGGGCTATATATCACTGTTTTGCAATGATGTATTTTGCATGTTTGCAACATGTATTTCATTGCATGTTTTTGCACGTTTTGGTGTTTTTATTGCAAGATTTAGGGAGTTTTACTGCACGAAAATCCGATCTTTAAATATCATCCTTGTCTCTTGCGCCGTCACGAAAGAAAAAAGGTAAAAGAAGTCATAGACAAAAGAAATTGGGCAAATTAGTCTCATTGTAGGTTTTAAAATGTAAAATAGGCACAAGTAGGCATTAATGTTGAAATAGGCTCTTTTAGGCGCTACCAGATTGACGGGTTTTAGTTCAAATAAACTTAAAATGTATATATAAAGCGTCATTTAGTACAAGGTACCCAGGAAAAAAATAGATTTTTGCCTAAATATACCACAATGAAATATCAGCTCTTAAAAACAACGCAAGCACAAGTTTTTAATCACTGCGCATAACCACAGGGCCACGAGGCACACTCATGAGCAGCACTCGTTCTGGCACGCGGAGCCCTGCTCTCCGAGAAATTGAATCTGAGCTCGCGATTACAGCTACGGTGTAAAAATATATATTACACAGTGATTACAGCGCTCCTCCGGTTATCTCCTGTTGAACCGACGGAGGAAAAAACGTAATCGGAGGAACTGGAGGTCCGGTCGCACTCGTCCACGTGGCGGGACCCTCTCCATTTACTAGCCCAATCAATGTTTGTGACGGTGTGACGATTAAGAAAAAGTATTTTTGTATTTTGAAAATACAAAATACTATCAGAAAGTATTTTCGATACAAATACAAAATACATGTTTAAATATGTATTTTCGATACAAAATACAAATTACAAAAGTATCGAAAATACGTATTTTAAATACAAGTATTTTCGATACTGCCCAACTCTGCCTGAGAGGAAGTGGTGATTCTTCCCCACCGCTAGTTGGAGAGGTCAAACTGTCGGCTCTCAGCAGACTTTATCCCCTCAGCAGGGCACCCACTACTCCAGCGGGAACCAGCTCTAAGCTCCCGACGGTCTTACAACGTGTATATTAGTGTAGTAATTGTAAGTATAAGGAATGGCAACGAAGAGGAAAGAAAAATGGTGAGCGGTCCTTCGTCCGTTTGTTAAGGTACTGCTATGGCATTCACTTGCCACGGAAACTACCAATCAGAGCAGCTGGTCGCTAGAATTCTCCTCCAGCACCTAGCTTTGTAGCTAGTGTCGAAATTCCGATTACACTGGGACACTAAACCTCCCGATCAGAGTTGCTGCAGAGACAGTGTTGGATTTGAGCTGAGCTGTCTATCATTCTATTGTGTTTGAGAGAATGTGAAAGATATTTCCAAATGTGGGTGTGTTTCGAACAGCAAATTTCTATTTTTATTTCTAGTTGAAGAAATTGGGAATGAAGATGGGAGGGGCGGATTACTTTTTTCCAAACATATTACGACTTGGCTGAAGTTTCTCCCAAAATATTCAATTTTATTTAACATATTTAGTTTGCTACAAATGACTTAAAATACAAAGAGTTTGTGAATCGAAGGACTCTTTCATTGTAGGTGAATCTGACAGCTAACCTTCCACGAAATCTCGGAATGACTTGATCATCGTTACCCATCGCTTTAGTAGGGACAGGTATATGTTTGCGCAGTATGTGTATATGTATCTGCTGTATAGAAGGGTTTTATTTTGCCCTGAACTTGTTTTCGTTATGCCAGTCACGTGTGTCATTATGGCACACATATTTCGCCATGCCTGCTCCCATTTCGCGTAGATTTTATCACAATATTTGAAGAACAATATGCCTAAGGCAATTCTGAAAAATACATAATCTGATAATATCGCTATTTCATAATAACTCTTGAGAATTACTGTGTTACAGGAGAAAATACAGAGATAAGTTTGGGAAATAAATCTTCGTTGATGAAGTTAAAAGTTAATTCTAGAATATGCTATATTTGTACAAGCTGACCAAACCATTCAATATGCTTGCACGCATTAAGAGCGTTGGTTGGTTATTTATCTCACGAATAGAATTTAACATTTGGGCTTACATTAGATAGCCACCACACACACATATATGTAATCACAGCCATATTTTTCACAAGACAATATAAATGTCTCTGATGCAACGAGGTTTGATATTCGACAGTTAAACTTTCCCTACAATTTAAAACCCTGACAGATGAGTGAGAAGGACCATTAGCACTGGGAGAATAATGCAATGAATGTTACAAAATGGGATTTATATAACTATTCCCAGGAATTTTTTATAAATCTTTCAGATAGGAATTCAGAATCTTCTAACTACGTGAAAGTTCTGGAAGAAACAGTGTTTCATGACGCACTTATTAAAATAGCCAAATAGATTCGGTTTGAAAAGCTGCTTTAGTGATCTAAGTAGAAACACATATGTGCGCATTTATTACTTATGCAAATCACTTTAAGACATTTTAGATTCGTCACGATTAAAAGTGTTTAATCCGATCTTCTTAGCTCCCTTCTAGCTTTCACGCAACAAGTACCATTGCGCATCTCATATATTCCGAAGAGTACAATACTTCATGCATTTAATAACATTTGAAGGAATTTCCCATACAAAATTCTATGAAATTACCTTCGCACATCGTGAACTCTACAATACAACAACATCTTTCCAAGCGAAAACGGTATGGTGAGAAGAGAACGGGACTGTTCTCATTTACTTTATCGACGGCTCATTATCTGCGCAATTTCCAAGCCGTGCTTTTTAAAATTAGCCGGCACCCATTAACGGTTATTAATCCGCGGCGCAATTACGCCTCGCTGAGAGCAGTTAGCCGTGGCGCCACGAGGGGCGCTTGTGCCACGCTCAAACGCAAAGTAATTGATGATGTAGTTGGGTAAAACCATTTTATTTTCAAGTACCATACATTATTTTATCCATTACCTCTAAGTAAGCGAAGCAGTGGAGTAAAACTGATGGCGTAGTAAAGTAAAACAATTTTATTTCCAAGTTCTGTACAATATTTTATCCATTACCTCTAAGTAAGCAAAGCAGTAGAGTAAAAACATTGATGATGCAGTAAAGTAAAACAATTTTACTTTCAAGTACGATATATTATTTTATCCATTACTTCTGAGTAAGCAAAACCCACAAGGGGAAAAAAATTACATATATGGCATGTAACGGAACACTTCTCCTATGAGGAAGAGAATGTGGATCAGGGGAAGGTGAACAAATTGACCCTTTGCGCGCGGCAGGTGAATTGTAGTATCAATGATTTTTTGCCATAGATATTTTGTTAATACTAGAGAAAAACAACGTTGTTTATATTATCTAAAAGAACACAAAATAAGAGGGTTTACATAACAGTAATGGAGAAAATCATTTTATGGATTTTGTATTTTCTATGAGATAGTGCTGCACCCAGGCCAGGTTTTGACGTGATTTGCCTATTCTCTCTACATTTTATCACGGCCTCATTTTATCACGGGGTATGAGGCAAATTATGGTGGAGGAGGCGGAGTATCAGCTTATCTAACGACTCTGGTAATGAATTGATTGATTGATTGATAATGAATTGCGGGCCCGTCAACAGCTGTCATTACTCCCGTACGTGTAGTGCATGCTTCTCTCTCTGGAGGTGGCAGTGATTTTGCCCCGCTGAATGGTAATATCTGGCGCCGACATACCGTCGAACTCGTCGAATATACCGTCGAATTGCGAAACGCTTATATGTGTATTTGGTTTGCATGGTCTAATTATAAGTTAGTTTCGCAATGTAATAACAATTTGTTTTTCCAGATAAAATTGCCTGAAGAAGTGACCGAAAAGTTTCCGCGAAACTTTGCAATGTTACACGTTTTCAAATTTTTATAAAGATTGCATGTGATATTTTATCAAGAACAAGCGTTTCCTTAAATAATTTTAAAACCCCCCTTTCCATATACCCTAATTGTTTTTAACTGACTAATAAGAATGATTGTCTATAATAAAAGGATACTGAATATTAGAAACGAAAATTGACTTAAATAATTATTCATGTTCAAATTATGTAATTATTTTAAAAAATATTGTATAGTAACATATCTACAGTACATAAATATATACAATATAATAACAAATATGTTTTTTTATTAACAAAAATCTACATGGCCACCTCCCAAAATTATCTGCTGGATCTACCCCTGCTTTCAGACCCTTTTGAAGGAGGTATTCTGGAGAAACTCGCGTCACCAACAT
>JAHLJT010009436.1:202782765-202811486 GCA_031308135.1 Acheta domesticus | reverse complement strand
AGTCATTCCGGCTCGAGTCGCCGACCAGAGCGGTTCTACTATCGCGGAAGCTTCCGCTGTGCGTAGTCTACTCGTTACCGTTGTGACACTCAGCACTCGTAGTGTAGTCGAGCAGTCGAGTGTTAAGTGTATGTCTTTTGACGTAAACTCATCAACAGGGCAGGCAATTAGCCAAGCCCTGCATACTCTCAACAATAGTGATGGGCAGCATTACTTAGTGTCGCAGAATAACACAACCGAAGCTGAAATGGAGGTCGTCGCACCTCTCACTAACGACCAGCAACGCATCTGTGGCAGCCAGGAGGCCGCCTCAACAGACTTCACCACGCAGTCTCAACCTTCATCATCAGGCATGTACACCAATAAAAGGTCAGCCAGTGATTGTGAAACCCCCAATGAAGCAAAGAAGTTAAATGTAGACCCTAGTAACAATAATGTGAACCCTAATGCAGACAGTGACCTAGAGTACAATGTTCCCGTAGGTAACAAATTCGGAGAACTTGCTAATTTGAACCCTAACCCTGAACTTCATCGGTTCGAATATTTGAATCAAACCACGGACGATCACTCTTCGCATCAGCGAAAAATTCCACCAATTATTGTGTCGGATATAACCAATGTACGCGAATTCATCATAGAACTGAAAACTAATGTCACAAACAATTTCATTACAGATGTAAAAAAATTCAAAGTGAAAATCAGTGCTAACAATCCAACAGACTTTCGTAAAATAATCAGATATCTGATCCATACTCAACGTAAATTCCATTCATTCAAAGATCCGTCAAACAAAAAATTTTCAGTCGTGTTTAAAAACCTTCACCAGTCAAAACTGAACCCGAAATATTGCAAGACCTACAGCAGCGCTACGCTTCAATAATTAGAGTCACAAGACTTCTAAAGGATGGCCATCCTATTCCAGTAGTCGCCGCGGAATTTAACGGTTCAGAACCCATAGAAACTATTTTATCAATTCAACAAATTTGCAATCATCGAGTAAGTACCGAAAGACGTAAAAAAAATAATGGCCCCCTTCAATGCCAAAGGTGTCTGGACTATGGCCATACCAAAAACAATTGTAACCACTCCATCACCTGTGCGTTCTGCGCCGGGAACCATTACTCAGTGCTCTGCCCCAAGAAGGACGAAACACCCTTTTGTGCGAATTGCAGCGGGAATCACAAGGCCGACATAAGAAATACGAGCTGCACCTACTACAAAGAGTTCTTAGATAGGAAAAGTAACCTTAGAAATAAAAATAAAAGTAATGTAACAAACTCCAATGATCCTCCTCCTTCCAAAAATAATTCAAGAGACCCGTTCCCGGGACTCCCACAAACCCAGCGAATTCAGAACTTTACCCATATCACATCCATGAACAATCCACCTCCTCGCACTTCGCAAAACACCCGTAATTCTAATCATCAAACGGCCCATTCTAATGATACCCAACCAAACAATCCGATAATCACCACAATAATCAACTCCATCACCAGTTGTATCATTAACTTCATTAACTCGCTAATCCCATCTATAATTAGTACTATTCAGAATTCTGTTACCGATTATAAGCAACAACAATGGCAGATAAATTCCAAAGCAATGTAACCATCCTCAATTGGAATGCAAATTCAATCACCAACAAAAAACTGAATTCATTCATTTCCTCCATCATTACGAAGTGGATATAGCGTGTATTACCGAAACGCACTTGAGCAACTGTAATAAACTATTTATTCCTAACTATAAAATTTATAGATCTGATAGAACTAATTCGAAAGGAGGAGGTGTACTCATCGCGATAAACTCTATTCACACACATCACCAAGAATACTCCCGGATACACGAGGTTTAGAAACCATAGCAGTCTCAATAACAATTAACAATAACTCTTTGAAGGTCAATAGCTGCATACAAACCTCCCACATTCAAATTAATAAACACAAACCTCCAAAATTTATTTAATCCCAATGATAAAGTCTTGCTATTAGGAGATCTCAATTCCAAACACGTTAACTGGGGATGTCAATGCAACAATCAAGACGGTAAAATATTAGCTCAACTAGTATATAATACTAATATCAAAATACTTTCCCCCAGTGAACCCACTTACTACCCCCATGACCGTTTGCGTAAACCAGATATTCTCGACATTGGCTTAACCAACTCCAACTTCGACTTCCATATGTCGTTAATATACGAACTCGATTCTGACCATATCCCTGTATTACTCACATCGCAGCAAATGGCTCCTCAACATGCCCCAACGCCGAAACCGAACTCATTAAAAATTAACTGGAATAAGTTCACCGAAACATTAATAGCGCAATACCCAAAATTAAAATACTAAATACCCCCCATGAAATAGATAAATCCGTTAATTTTCTAACGGACCTCATCCATGTTACCATGCAAAACTCTGAATTAACTACCACTCAGAATAAAACTCACAAACCCTGAAAAAATTACCAGCAGGCATCTTAAATGCAATAACCGTAAAAAACAGAACAAAAAGACTCTGGGCGAACTTAAGAACACAAGAATTAAAGAAAGAACTAAATATAATCACCAACGTGGTAAAACGCCTTATCAAAAATTATAATAATGAGCAGTATGTTAACTTGATACAATCACTTAACACCAGCAAACAATACATTATGGCAATTCACTAAAAAGATCCTAAAGAAAAAAAACTCAATCCCTCCTTTAAACACAACTTCAGGTAAAGCTTTATCGTCAATTCAGAAAGCAGAAGCGCTTGCAACACATTTCGAGAGCACTTTCTGCGAAAACTTGACTGCCCATCCGGTACATAATAAAATGATACAGACCACAAAATTAAACTTCTTCGGTCCGTATCAGAAAATTGATTATTCATCTCCTAAAGAAATTTCAAAAATTATCACGGATCTTCCTATTAAAAAGCCCCAGGTCACGACAATATCAATAACATAACTCTAAAAAAACTTCCACCATCAGCAATAGCGTATTTAAACAATATATTCAATTCATGTTTCAGAATAGGTTATTTCCCTCATAAATGGAAACACGCAACCATCATCCCCATTGTAAAGCCAAACAAAACCCCAACAATTCCTGAGAGCTACCGCCCAATTAGTTTACTAACAACCTTTTCCAAAATATTCGAAAAAATCATATTAAAAAGACTAAAAAAACATCTTCATGCAATCAATGCCATACCCAGGGAACAGTTCGGTTTTACTGAAAGAATTTCCACCCAACATCAGTTATTAAGGATCTCAGAGCTCATTTATACCGCTTTTCAAAAAAAACATCACACCATTGCCATATTTGTTGATATCACACAAGCTTTTGACCGAACATGGCACCAAGCTCTCTTATATAAACTAATTCAAATAGGCACTCCACAATACTTAAAATCAATAATAATTAATTTCCTAAACAATAGAACTTTTTCGGTCAATGTCAACAATCACATCTCCAACCCCAGAACAATAAAAGCTGGACTTCCTCAAGGCTCTCCGTTATCACCCTCTCTGTTCAATCTATATGTTGCTGACCTACCTACACTAAATAAAATCACGGTTGCGCAATTTGCCGACGACACTGCCATATTTTCGCTCCGGTACAGCCCTCCCCGATTTAAGAATTCATATTCAGCTTTACCTAAACATGTTAGACAGCTGGGCTGCTAAACTTAAAATTAAATTAAATCCTAGCAAAACCGCCGCAAAAACTATTTACATTACGACCCTACTCTCCCCCACTTCCTCTCACGCTAAATAACAATCCGATAGAATGGTACCCCCCTAATAAACCTGTAAAATATTTAGGGTTTATACCTAGATACGAAGTTAAATTGGGGAAAACATATAAATGCCAAAGTGACCCAAGCCAAAATAAAATTATCACAGCTACGACCACTAATTTATAGAAACAGCCAATCCAGTACAACCAGCCATAGCAATTTACAAGACATTTTAAGACCGTTAATGCTGTACGCCTGCCCAATTTGGATCAACTCTGCCAAAACTAACATCCAAAAGCTCCAAGTCTTTCAGAATAAATTCTTAAGAATAGTTGCTCATGCCCCTTGGTACATAACCAATAACCAACTCCACAATGAATTTAACCTAGAACCTATGGACAAATACATTACAAATCTAGCGACCAATTTTTATTATAATCTACCTCAAATCCCAGCCCTTTCACCTTTCAAACTGGCCCAAACCCCCAATTCCCAAACACGAATAAAAAACAAATATCCATACCATATATTTCTAAAAAAATTTGCAGATTTAGATCCAGACTGAGGACCCAAAATGGAATATCCTCCCCTTGTAATAGCATGTAAGTTTATATTTAAGTTTAGCAAGTAAGTCTGTAAATACATATGTATAGTTATATTTACTGAACTATGTACTTTCTTCAAGAAAATAAAATTTAAAAAAAAAATGAATTGATTGATTGATTGATAATGATTGCGGGCCCGTCAACAGCTGTCATTACTCCCGTACGTGTAGTGCATGCTTCTCTCTCTGGAGGTGGCAGTGATCTTGCCCCGCTGAATGGTAATATCTGGCGCCGACATACCGTCGAACTCGTCGAATACCGTCGAATTGCGAAACGCTTATATGTGTATTTGGGTTGCATGGTCTAATTATAAGAGTTTCGCAATTGTAATAACAATTTGTTTTCCAGATAAAATTGCCTGAAGAAGTGACCGAAAAGTTTCCGCGAAACTTTGCAATGTTACACGTTTTCAAATTTTATAAAGATTGCATGTGATATTTTATCAAGAACAAGCGTTTCCTTTAAATAATTTTAAAACCCCCCTTTCCATATACCCTAATTGTTTTTAACTGACTAATAAGAATGATTGTCTATAATAAAAGGATACTGAATATTAGAAACGAAAATTGACTTAAATAATTATTCATGTTCAAATTATGTAATTATTTAAACAATATTGTATAGTAACATATCTACAGTACATAAATAATATACAATATAATAACAAATATGTTTTTTTATTAAACAAAAATCTACAATGGCCACCTCCCAAAATTATCTGCTGGATCTACCCCTGCTTTCAGACCCTTTTGAAGGAGGTATTCTGGAGAAACTCGCGTCACCAACATGGCCTCCGCTGCGGGCGCTAAGAGCAACTTGGTGGCTAGAATCCCTAGTTACAGAGAGTAGCGCATTCCATTGTTCCACCGATTCCGCCATTTTATATCTAGTTGTCAGGAGAATTGGAACTGTGAGGTATTCTGTGTATTGAGAACCACAAATCTATCCCAAATCTGTCCCAAATTAAATATTCTTGAAAATCATCATAATGTCACCAATTGTTATAATTTCTCTTCAGCTCCTGATTGGTGTTTAAAGAGGTTGTCGGGTGAGAGGATATTAAATGGCGACGGTTGCGCTACGCTCTGTATCTAGGGACTCTCCGTGGCGGCCAGCGGGGCGAGCGGCGCAGAGCCTGGGGATTCGTGGCCGAGCAGATCGACCGATGGTGTTGGCCGGAGGGGAGAGAGCGGGGCAGGAGGAGGAGGACGAGGAGCCGGCAAGAAGCTGCTCTCCATTGCAAATGCCCCGCGCCGCCTCCGGAGGGCGCTAACAAGAAGCGCATTAGGCCCCGCGCCTCTCGCGAAATCAGGTCCCACTCGCAGCCTCTGGCGCCGGCAGGAGGGGAGGGAGAGGGGAAGGGAGATAAGAAGAGATGAGAAGGGCGAGGAACTAGTAGATGAAGAATCTAGAAACTATCTCTTCCAAGGCTAGTACTAACAAGAGATGACATATGTCGAACCGTTATACCCAAGTTCGTGGGTTCAAATCCGATGGAAACTCGTGTGTGGGTGAAAAAGTCTTCGTACACCTTGCATCGGAGATGTAAAGCCGGCTATCGCATGGTGTAGCTTTTCTGCATTTCAAATATTCTCAAGCCTAAAATAACCCTCTGAGCAAAATTCAACTCGCCTGCTTTGTCGCCCGAGGGGTCGTCAACATTGTTAACGGACTGAAACGAATTTCGATATGTATTTCTTCATCTTTAGTTTTCCCTCTAAAGTAGCCAACTTTCCTTTAACGCATCGGTTTTCATGCGCCTGCATGTTTTCATGCGAACTTGATTCTTAGGTGGGAGTCCACTAGAGAGCTACGCTCTCGCTAGTTTGTGTCGAGAGCGTTTGTCGCCAGTCGACACAGTTCTGAGAGTGGCGTCATGCTGGTTACAATAATACTTAAACAAGAGTGAGTTTAACTTATTGCTAGTTTATGAATAAATACACCCACCACCGGAATAAACCTTAAGTACAATAGTTAAATAAACGAAATATATCGACCCCACTACTAGAAGTATTATTGAATACGGCTACCACACCCTCTACTTAATTATCGAATGAATCCCATCGTGTGAAGCACCGCACCTTATACGACTTGTAACTTGAGTCCTCCTGCATCACGACAAAGTACATTGCTGGCCATAGCCTCCGCACACGCGGTCCGCACTCCACCCGGCGGCTGCCTCCGATCTGCACAGGTCGACTGCTTGAAGCGAAAAAGGGCCGGTGGAGCGTCGCAGCCTGCGTAGCTTGGCTGAGCCGCGCCCTTCTCTCCGGGCTTTTCCGCCTACGTCACATCCTGACGCCCTACCCTAAATCCTGTGGTGCCATGCGGTCGTCCTGTTGTCACATATTTGTTGGTGCACGACGCTACAGAAGGCAACAGGGAGTGGTGTGATGCTCGCAGAGTGCGGTCGCCATCTCAAGTACTCGCTAGTGGACACGCGTGCGCGAGAACTCGCACGGAGTTGCTCTCGGCATTCAAAACGTGCCGGAAGTGACCGGGAGCACCCGCGACTACTTGGTTGCCTCAACACGGCCGCTACTTAGCCGAAAATTGCACAAGAAATGTAATGTGCCATTGAAGAATTAAACCATTGGTGCCTACAGAATGGCACACACTCTCTAGTTCCTATTTCAATCTCTTCTTGCAGGAAATTTTAAAAAATGGAAATATATTTAAACAAAATGTTGAAATTCCCTGGGGCTTCATGTAAAGTACCCCAGAAATTTAAATATGTTTTTCAAAATCTCAGAGCCTCGGGTCGCGCCAGATCGACCAGGGAATATTTATTTCAGGAAAAATCGTACGAATAGTTTAGGCGCTAATGTTGTTCACAGATGGACGGACACACAGATGGACGGACGTTTTGAAAACAATCAAACTCTTTTTAGACATCAGGGGGCACTAAAAACGTTGAAATGTCGAAATCGATTCCGCAACATTATATCACTTTCTCTATAAAACGTATTGCTCCGTTTATTCATACCCGTATGAGACAGTATAAAGATATTAGATAATTCATGGAACCAGGTAAGCCAAAAATTACTCCGAGTCCCCTATTGTGTGATTATTTATATTTGACATTAAAGTAAAACGTTTATAAAAGTAGCATGTTAATAGAAACGATTGTGTGTGTTCTTGAAATTTTGAGGTTTGGTTAAACAAGGTGCGTTACTTACAAAGTGTAAAATGTTGTGCATCCTCTGTTTCAAATTCTTTGACTAGTGTCGGGCAAGCACTCGTCTATGGTCGACGATTCACCCATATACTTTTCTTCTTTTGCAAAGAAGCGTGTTAAGTAACGAAAGCCGCCGCTCTCTTCTTCGCCTTCATGTTAACTCTCGCATCTCCATCCGCAAGCCTAATGCTCTCCAGTGGACAGGCATGAGAGAGGTAATCTCGAGAGAACGCGGCGAGTGCACTCTCGAGAGACAGAAAATTCTGTGAATCGCTCGCAGGAGAACAGGGTATTGCAAGCTGCTCTCGAGGCTAGCTCGTGCTAGTTACTCTCTGGTGGACACGCACCATTAGTTCAAAATCACTATCATTTCAATGCAATATTCAGAATCGAAATCACACATGCGCAACGATGTGGTGAAATTATGAATAATTGTTGGAACAGATGGTTTAAAGTTAAGCTTAATAGCAGCATTATCTCAATAGCAGCAAAAGCTCATGTGACATCGAATTAATATTCTGTTTAAAATTGAGGAGGAACATTAATGCCCAATTGATGAGGTATGTTCGCTGATAAGTCAGTCACTACTTACATTGTGTTTCTTTATAGTGAATTTTGGATTCATTTTGTCAAAGTAAAGCAAGTATTGTTTCTCATAGCATGATTATTAAACGTAGAAAAATTGAACTTTTTAAAACTCAGTATGTAAACTCTTCATATAACACTGCTCAACGAAAAATAACTTTTTTCACTTGCCCAGGATTTTGCAACGAATTTATAGTCAGTTGGGTATGCTGAATCCAGATATGTCATTAGTTTTATTGAATTAGCCCTAGCTTGTCTGCTACGAATGTTGTAATGAATGATGCTATCACAAAACTCACAGCCTTTAATGCAAATATCTATCTTTATACACTGTTTTTTTCATTTTAAACATTGAATATTGCGTTATTTTCAAAATACGTTAATGTAGCTTAGTTAAGGAGTTTTATTAATTCATCTGTTTTTCTTAAAAAACAATGATTTCTTCAGGAGGACGTTGTCTGAACGACTCTTATTTATTTTTGTACATTTGTGGGGAATTTACCCTACAAAAACAGAAAAATATTAGAAACTTTATAGAAAAAATATATAACACATATTTTGGTATAAAACTGGGTGATAAAGATAAGTCGTGGGATCCTCATATGGTATGCAAAACTTGTGTGGAGTGTCTCCGTCAGTGGAAAACTGGAAAATTGAAGACTTGAAAATTTGGTGTACCGATGGTATGGCTAGAGCCCTAAAATCGTCATGATAATTGTTATTTTTATTCTGTCAAAAGTAAAAGGCTGCAATTGTTACAAGAAAAAGAACTGGGAGTACCCTGATTTGGAATAAGAAAGGCGAACTGTGCCACATGGGCCTGATGTTTCCATACGAGTGTTCACCACACTCACCAAAATTCCTGGGTCAGATAGTGAGGATATACAGATTCCAGGGTGAAATGCAGAAATTAGCTGTGGCAGGGAATAATGGATGGAAGTGTTGTTACAAAAGAGCACTTTTTCTGCGATAAGCTTAGTGATCTAATACGTGACCTCAGTTTCCCAAATCCAGCAGCTGAACTTTTAGCATCCAGACTAAAAGAAAAATGTCTGACATCAGAAGGGAAAATGACTGTTACAGCTTTGTCATTGTTGTCGTGAGATTTTTGGGTAATCGTTAAGCAGAAAATTATGAAGAACTGGTGCAAGAATTGCTTTTAAACTTTCAGAATTTGGGTGCAACTATGAGCATTAAGGTAAACTATCTCCATAGTCATCTAGACAAATTTTCAGAAAATCTTGGCTATATGTGTAAGGCACAAAGCGAGTAGTACCATCAAGAAACAAATGTAATTGAATATAGATATCAGGGCAGATGGGATAGACACTTAATGGCAGACTTACTACTGGAGCCTTCATTGTGGTTGTCCTGACTTGCCATATAAAACGGTATCAAAGTTTTTCAAACAATTAATTGTGATTCGTTTCGGGCTGTAAATATGAATATATTATTATTACGTATTTCAAGAGTTTCATTTTGTATAAATAGGCATAACAAGTTACATTTAGTTTAAGGTTTATGCATTTTACGAATAGCCTGAACTCAATAAAATAAAGTAATATTTTATAATGCGATTTTCATTATCTCAAACAATAGAGCCAATCTACCAAAACCAATGCCATATTTCAAATCTGTGCGTCAAACATACCCTAAAATGGCTTTAAATTGTTTGGCAAGAAAATGTGTGTTGACCAGTTAAATAACAAGAAAAAAATTGATTGGAATCAGTTTTTATACAAATACTAATAATATGATTGACTTATTCGAGATACTTGAATAAACTTCCAGCATCATACAAATGCACGTAGAGAGTAAACGCAGTATATTGAGGTCGGTGTAAATTGAATGTGTTGATACACCTCCGTGAATGCGTTACATAGAAGAGTCTGGTACACACTCACGTGTGCAAATGATTGTGAAGGACGCATTTGCAAAACGTTCAGGGTCGTTCTTTCAATGAAAATTTATCGTATCCTTCTAAGGCCATGCCTATTGCCTAATCACACGGGGAGGGGACTGTGTCATCCGCAGTAGAATTGCAAAACGTTCGCTTGCCAGACAATTCAAATTAATATTCCTATGAGAGCCAGATATTTTCTCGTATACAAGGACTTTGAAATAAATTAGAATATCTAAAGTTACTAGTGGTGCTACAACACACACAGTTTCCCGCGTTGTTGCAAACAGCTACGTAGTATTGAAATATTGCACTTTCTGCGCTACTAACTTCTTAGCTACTACTTGAAAACGTCCAATTCAACCAAGAAGCGAACAACTTCCTGTTTCCATCGTAGTGTTGTCAAAACTATATGAATTCTACATTTGCATAAAAATATAATACAAAAGTTTTGTAAACTTGTATTGGAAAAAGATACACCCACAATATAGGAATGCATTTCATAGGGTCGTGATAAGAGAAGAGTGTTCTAAAACCATGCAAAAATACTCTACTCACTATAAATGGTATAACATTTGGCGCGAAAACTAAATATTTTCATGCAAATATCAACATAAATTATACACAATTATAATTCCTTTTCATACATCGAGTCACAACAATGACACGTAATTCACAGAAATTAGCGAGCTCGAAACGGAATTCTATTGTTGCATTTCCTGCATTGTCGATATTCTCTGAGAGCCAGTAATTTTTATTTCATATATTTCAAAATAAATAATTTCTAAAAGATTAATGTGTAAATGTATAACAAAAGGTCGAATATAAGAAACGAACTAAGAAATAATATACAAAATTGCAAATTCTAATTTACGACGCTGTCCGAAGCGCAATAAATTTGCAGCGGGCTATTATGTTGGTCACGAAATTATAGAAAAACTACTCTTATTTTCAAAATTCTAAGCATGACCTTATTTGAAGATGTTGGTTTGATAAATACATTTCAGTGAGAAAAAATTATATTTTCAGAATTGTAGTTGTAAGAAGACGCCGAAAACGAAGTGGCAGCATATTCTTTTTGGAAGCCTTCGAGGTCATGTCTTTTTAAGGAACCTCGTAAATAAGAACATTCTTATTTCGCCTTTTAATTACTCGAATCTTGCTAAAGATTCTCCATGAGATAACCAACAGACTTTTTACCAAAGTTCAAGATTTTATTTTATCCATTAAATATTTATTTATTATTATTTTTACTAATCAACTGCCGTTTTATATCCAATTTGTATTAGTATTGTATTTTTTACTTTAATATTATGTCAATAAGAGTTCACCACCCTGTATTAAATGAAAAAAATCCTTATATAGATGCTTTACATTTTACGTGTGCTTTGGCTGAGCAAATAATAATCACTTGCGGTACCCTTTTCAACGTTACAGGGACCCTAAGATTCCGCGGAACTCAGGTTGACGACCCTTGCTCTAGTTAACAGCACTTGTATGAAGCACTTATTTTGTATGTAGAGTTCAGGTAGTTTAGAAGTTAATAGCACCTCCCAACTAATACTGTAAACCAAGATAAAGAGTAAATCAAAATGAAATTAGACCAACGTCGTTTCACACATTCCAAACCAATTTATTTCGTAAAAAACAGAAAATCTATCCTCGGTCGATACCCTTAATAATACAATCAAATATGAATTTACTGAATAGAACGTTTTTAGATTGTCATTAACATGATGGTTTCAAAAAAGAGGGCTAACACATCAAAATCATTAATTTTTTACAAAATTCTGAAGTCGCACAAAGCTGAAACGATTAAGCAAATTTGTAACTGGATTAGAAGTTGAATGAAAAGGAGAAATATTGCACGTTCCTAGCGTATTCGCGGAAATTATCGAGGTAATTTTGATTACTCTTCATAATCTTCCAAATCACCGATGTCATTTTTCACTGTCGAAGGTCATCTTAATTTAGATCTAGTATATTTTCTCAGGTTTCAACAAACACCCATTCGATTCTTTAATTTGTTACACTTCTCTTTTCGTGAACCCACATTATACGACGCTTCTGCGTCGTAAAGAAGAGTCATAGTTAAAGATTTTCTGTCTCTCGTGATACTTTGAACCATCTTTCGCTTTAATCCCACTCCAGTGAACCAATTATTTTTTTTATTTACATGCGCAAGTTCTCCGCAAAATTAACTAAAATCTCAATATTTAAAACTTACTTATTCTTTAGCCTCCTCGGCTTACTCTATTCATCAGCCTCCCATAACATATATTAGGTAAAAACAGCATTTACGAAGTTTATGATGACCATCATTTATTTCAGACGAATTGTGACGTTTGATAACTTGATTTGTTACATCATCAGGTTTCTTTACAATGTGGCAACAGATTTTACTTGGTGCTAAAAACCTCAAACACTGAAAGTCAATTACCGAAAATGAGCTGGAGGCAACTGTGGAATATTTGCTCACGATGAATCTGGGGGTGCAACTAAAGAAAAAGTTTCATCACAATTCTTGATGAAGTAACCTGATGATGTAACAAATCAAAATACGAAACGTTGTTACAATTCGTCTAAAATAAATGAATGTCATAAAAAACAAACATTGGCTTTATTACTTATATAATTATTACCAACGATCAGAAAGTTGGCTTTTCATCTGCAATTTCTTCGATAATTTATTTACCAACATCTTAATCTGCATTAAGTAATTGGAGCATGGCGATGGGCACGGGATCCAAGGCGGGTTTCCCCCGGTGCACGAGGGTATATTTCCGTGCCCACTTCTCGATCACGTGAGTGCACGAATGTTTGCGTGCCGCCGCGCCGCGCCGCGCCGCGCGCCCTTCGCTGTTTAAAATACAGCTGTTTGCGTCTGTGCATTGTGCCGCTGGGTGCGGTGTATTCCCGGCGGCGGCTGCCGCTCTCAAAATACACAAAGCAGGAAGCTCCAGCGCGGAGCAGGCACGTCGGAATCGATAGAAACTGATAAGAACTCACAGAGTATGGTAGTATGCTCCAGAGCCAGTATGTGGAGAAAATTGAAACTATCGCTTTACTTAGTGGTGATATTTATTTTTTCTACCAAAATCGTGATATTGAGATAATTTATTACTACTATTATTATTATTATTATTATTATTATTATTATCATCATCATCATTATTATTCCGTTACATCACGATTAAAGATGTTATGAGTCGGCTCAAAATAAAATCTATTCCAGGTTGCAACCAGCTACCTAAGGAGCGGATCTAGTGACTGTCAGTACTTCTACAATACTTTGTGCAAAATGTGGGCTGTTCCAAATAAAGCAATTTCTTGTACTTCCCACTCTTTTGAATGACCTAGGAGTTTAGCCAAGTTCTTACACAAATTTTGCGGAACAAATGCCACAGCTCCGATAACTATCGGTACGACCTGTGCTTTTACGCCCCACATTCGACTGATCTCGATTTCCAAACTCTTGTATTTAAGACATTTATCTGCCTTCTTGGTAACGACGTTTTGATCGCAAGGTACAGCAACATCGACAAGTAAACACGATTTTTTCTCCAAATCCCGGATAACTATATTCGGTTTGTTTGCCGCTATCGAGCGATCAGTTTGGATTTGTTGGTCATACAGTATTGTACACGCTCCAACAGACGGCACCGGTTTTGGGGAGTGTTCGTAATACTTGGAGCATGTGTTTGGAACTTTGAGGGTAGTACAAAGTGGAGTCCCAGTGGAGGTAACTACACACACTGCCGGGTCTTTTCGAGTATTCGGTCTTCGCTAGGATTGGACAAGCGGAGACAATATGAGCAATGGTTTCCAAGTGTTCCTGGCAAATGAGACATTTATCATTTTGGGACATTTTGAGAACCGCTTTATCATAATGTCGTGTTCTCAATTCCTGATCTTGGGCAGCTATTACAAGTCTTCTGATTCTGGCTTCTTTCTTCCCCTTTTAAGTCGCATAAGTGATTGATCTTAATTGATCTGCACCTTGTCCATTCTTTTTAGATATTGTCCATGCAGTGGTTTGTCTCTTCACGATTTCTTTAACATTTTTTGTGTCTCAAATTTCAAGTTAAGTAGCATTAGAAGTTCAGTGTTTCTGTCATTCTGCATATTTGCATAGTCTTCTTCGCAACGCTTCTTGCTACACTCACAATGCCTCTGTTTCCCATTCGTCGGTCATGTTTCATGACCTGCCTCATTCGTGGGTCTTCTTGATGGATGTCTACATACTTTCCCATTCCGACTACTGCATTGTGCCAGGAGGCCTCAATTGTTTGAAGCTTCTTTCGTCTTCCTTACGTGACACAAAGTCTGGGTACATCAGCTCGATGGGGGCAACATGATGCATTGTATCATTTTTCTGGTTTCGATACATGAAGCGAATTTCTTGCTGAGTAATTATTATTAATTATTAATATTAATATTATTATTAATTATTATTAATTATTATTATTATTTTATGTTGGAAATAAATTTTCAATAAAGGTTTATTCAGCATTATAGAGACATGTTCTAGGAAAAATTCATACTTCTTTAAAAACAACATTCAGTGAAATTATTTAATCTTTCTCCAGAGTTTGTTTCTTGCTTTCTTGCTTTCTCCAGGGTCACAAAAATATTAGAAAAGATTTTTACTCTTGAGAAGGCCAAGTAAAGTAGTGCGAAAATACCGGGTCGGGTAAGTACAACTCTACTCTTTGCGATATTATATAATATTTCCTTGATTTGTTATTTGGAACAGAGGGGGTTTTGGAGTAGCAGGGTGCCAGCTTGCTGGGGTGCGAAAATTGAAAAATTAGTTCTATACTAAAAAGTATTGGATTATTATCTGCGTTCTAATGTACCTCAAGAAAAGCAAAAAAATAATCATAGTAATATTTTCACCTTTGAGTACTAAATACCATTTGTTAACATTAGAAACAATTTAGTAGGCTTAGACTTCGCTTTGGTACATGGAAATGTTGTTGAAACAATGTTTGCGTATTGAATATGTTAACGAATCGACACCTTGAGTTTAATATCAAACGGAGTATTATTTACAATATGTTTGCAGCTGGGCGTTGATGTACATGTTTGCCAACATTTAAATCGAGCGTTTGGACTGCGATCGTTGGCAGAGTCGAGTGACTTATACTTGGGCTTTTATTTCTTGGCATGTCTTCACCATTCAATATCACATGGCATTTCGTGTATTTCTCCGTCGTGCTGTTAGAAGTCGCTTGATCGCCAGAACTGCCCGATACAGTCGCGATGAGGCGACTCCTAGCGGCACGATCGAGAACGACGCGAAATACTAAGAGATATTCCATCGTGAAGACAGGCCCCCACACGCCAAGAATAAAAACCCAAGTATACGCTATTCTTTCTATAATTTTAAACTCATTTGCTTTTATAAATTAATTCACGTAGTATTGTACGCTATGGCGTTTTGATTTTTTCATTTATAAAAAGATAATTTACTTTAGCTAATTTAAAAAGTTTGTTCTTTATGTTGTGCCATAGCACAAGTTTTCCCCTACTACCTCCGCGTACCCTTGCGAGAACTCTTGCATGTTAAATCCCACGCTCATCCTTTCTATTTCCATTCTAAGAGGGAAATTTGTCAATGAAACGTGTTTATTTGTTTAAAAATGTATAAAGGTAACTTGCAATGTACTAACACAATATCAAATCAAAAAATTATAATAATTAAGCAATTATAATAATACTTGCTGGAGAGCAAATTTTGAATTAATGGGTATGCAAATAAATCTCGTCAGAGTGCAGAAACCACGGTTTACACAGAAAGCGTAAATATAAGATTGAGGAATCTAAGTCTTCTAAGCATGTCACAAAAATGGCTACCAGCAGCAAGGGCTGAAATATTGAGGTGGCCTTGATAGTATTGAAGCGCGGAACCGAAAATTTAATTGAAGGTCGAGAAATGTCTCATCTTGTAGATTATTGTGTAAAAAACGTTTCTTTGAGGCCTTTGACCTCAAAATTTTAGTTTTTGAGGCTCTAGAACGCTTTGTTTAAGAGTTATTTGACGAAAACTTTGGCAAATGTAGCGGGTTGCATTTGATTTGAATATTTAGATGCATTTTTTAAACAAATCTTACATATTTTTAAAGTCAAAGTCCAATTCGTCACGTCTCCGTGAAATTCTCTTTCATTAGAGACCTCATTTATAAAGATTGGTTGCGTCTGAGAGCCGCAACGGAAAGGTATACTACTGAAATAATACAGGAGACGATTATTCCTCTACCTCACGAATAAAGATGTTACGAGTGGGCTGAATATAAAACCTACTCCAGGTAGCAACCGGCTTCCTAAGGAGCAAATCTAAGGACTGTTGATGCCTCTGCAATGCTTTGCACAAAATGTGGGCTGTTTCAGATGAAGCAATTTCTTGCACTTTCAGCGACCAGCGACGATCGACGTCAGAGAAGTAAACATTTAAATTTTATTCAACATAGCAATACGACAAGGCCAAGAATGTTCCTAGTAGTAGATTAATAGATTAAATTTCAAAGGTAAAATGGCCATAAAGAAGGAATGCGCGCACGTATGAATGAATTTTCTTAGACATTTTAGGCATGAATGTGCTGTAGTACTGTGTTTTGAAAGAAAGAGTATACTATTTTAGTAGTGTTCGTATTTTCTTTCATGTTTTATGTGTATGTGATAGAAAGTGGAGGTGGCGGTGAAGAAAAGTAGCAGATTTTTATGCAGAAATTCCCTGATCGAAATCGAATTGCACAGGTAATTGCTGTGGCAATGATCAATTTTGAAAATTGTCGTTTTTCATTTCTGTTTTAAACAAGAAGGGAGAAAACCACTACCCAATTCCCAAACCGATGATAAGCTTCGTGACGTGAAACGTATGAACGTGAAACGCGAACTCACACCCACAAACAATTTTTTTCCTGAAAACGGCGGATTAGTCCTCAAGTGTAGGTAAATATTGTTTGTGTTCACATAGGTAGCCAAATAATTTCAAATTTGGCGTCCAACTTTGAATCAAAACAATTATAACTATTCTTTGGGACGAATGAACAGCAAAGGGCATACATTTCAAACGTCGTGCGTTCGAGAATTTTCCCTCGAAATAGCCGTCAGTATTGCAGAGAGAAGAAATAATTTGTCCTTTGAACTACTTTCAACATTAACAGAAAAAGTCAACAGAAACAAAGGCGAAACATACCATGGTATACAGAAGAGATTAAAGAAATAACTAAGGAGAAACTCCAAGCATTTCTCAAATACAAACAGTCTAAATTATCACAAGACTATGAAGAATTCAAACTTATAAGAAATAAAGTAAATATAAAGATCAGGAAAATAAAACAAAATTATTGGGAATCATTTACTGCAAGAATGGAGCACGACTTTTACGGCCTGCAAAAACAGATATGGCGTTTTATAAGAAATACCCGCTCCGAAACAAATGAGTTGATAAGCACAACAAAAATCAGTAACACGGAATGGGTGGAATATTTTAGTAAGCTATTTCACAATAACGAGGCTCCAGTATTGGATATAGCCGACACATTAACACAAGACTATGAGATCTCAGAAGAACAGATTATCCAAACGATACCCAAATTAAAAATAGGAAATCATCCGCAGAGGATGGCATATATAACGAACTATTAAAATACGGGGGGCAATCATTACTTAAAGAATTAGTAAAACTGATACAAAACATATATAGGCAGATTAAAATACCAAAGGATGGAAACGAGTATTCTAATCCCTCTTTTTAAAAAAGGGGACAAGCTAGACCCAAATAATTATAGAGGAATTAACCTTCTGAACACAACGCTTAAACTAACAACAAAAATTATCACACAAGTAATAGAAAACTTAATAGAATGGAAAGAAGAACAGCAAGGATTCAGAAGAGGAAGATCATGTAATGATGCGATTTTCATTAAACGACAAATTGTTGAGAAATCTCTGGAATTCGACAAAACTCCATATATGTGTTTCATAGACATACAGAAAGCATTTAACAGCGTACGCCTTGTAGATATACTAAGATTATTAAAGAAAGAAAATATCCCCTGCAACCTTATTAAACTCATAGCAAATATATATATGAACACCAGAATGAAAGTAAAACATAACGAAGAAATATCCCAAGCCATAACAACAGGTCAAGGAATAAGACAAGGAGACTCCCTCAGTCCAATACTCTTCAACCTGGTAATGAAACACATCCTAAACAATCTTTCGAACAAAAAAGGATATTACTTCGGATCTTATAACATAAACTCAATCTGTTATGCAGACGATACAGTCTTAATTGCCGAAAATGAAGATGATTTACAACGCCTCCTGTTTTAATTCTACAAGACATGCCAGTCATTCAACATGAGGATATCCACACAAAAAACTAAGTGCATAAGAGTCTCAAAAGAGCCATTGAGATGCAAACTAGCTATAAACGAATACCTAATAGGGCAAGTAATGGAAATACAATATCTAGGCGTAGCAATAACTAGTAATGGCAGATCTATAAAAGAGGCTAAGGAACAAAGCATAAAAGGCAAATAGAATAGCAGGCTGTCTCAACCACTCGATACGGCAAAATCAATATCTGAGAAAAGACACTAAAGTTAGAATATTAAGGCAGTAATTAGAACAGCACTGTGATATGCAGCTGAAACTAGAGCAGACTCAAAAAAAATATATGCCAAATGATGGAAGTGTCGGAAATGCAGGTGTTGAGAAAAATTACAAATAAAACGCTTAGGGATAAAGAACCTAATATTAATATACGACAAACTTGCCAAATAGATATAATCTCAGACTGGGTTCGAGAAAGAAGAAAGAAATGGGATGACCATATTGACAGAATGGAAGAAGACAGACTGGTGAAAGTGACTAGAGATAGAAGACCGGAAGAAAGGAGAAGAGTAGGACGCCCAAGAACTAGGTGGAAAGACATTTTGTGAAACAAGACAGCATGAATATAGTGCCAATTTATAAATATAACTACATAAATGTAATGTATCAGGTTTTTTAAAATTTTAATTAAGTATCCTTTGTAAAGAAACAGGCTCTAGCCTAAAATAAAAGTAAGAAGAAGAAGAAGAAGTAGAAGAAGAAGAAGAACTACTTTCAAAGATGGCACTTTCCTGGACGGCGCAAGCGACCGCATGCCAACAAAATTTCCATTGTCGATTTTCGGAGAAATTAGCTTTTTCCCGCATGAACGCGACGAAATCACATAATTTCAGAATCAGCAACCGAGCAGTCTGGTGGCCGATCATCTTGCTCGTGTAAAAACTAGTAGTACGCGTGTGTCGACTGCACTGAAAGTTGAATTACTTATATAAATTTGGTGCTGCGATTTTGTGCCGCTGTATTCTTCGTGAACCAGCGTACAAGCTTACAGCGTACAGCTTGTATTTGGCGCGCGAATCACACACGCACGAATAACGAGAGAGAACCAGAAAGGAAACAGATTTCCTTTCGTCCAGACATAGGTAACAATCATATTTTCTTCAATATTTAATGTTAAAGGCAGATTCTAACGCCAAGGAGTGCTGTCTTATTACTTGTCGTTTTCAGGATCTTCCCTTATGATAAAAATTCAGAAAGACGTGTAATAGATCTTCGGCCCAATTCTTCAAAGCTTTCCCACCCAGCTATTTTCGAAGCCTCAACATTATTTACAGCTCAGACAACGATCAGGTGGCAGTAAATATTAATTACGTGAACTAAATAAAACCGTTACAGTGGACCAGCTGGCGTGGTACCATTAAAGTTGGTATTCCCAGCAAGGGGCGAAGTATTTATATTATTACACTAACAGGACCGTTACAGTATCTAACATTATTCATAAATAGGTACTTCTCTAGAATTGCACATATGTTTCTGCCAAATACGGCATTCATCATCCAAGGAAATTTTCAGAACCGCTTCGGCGTGATCTTGTTCCTATTGATTTTGGGTAGCTATTACAATTGTTTCCAATTCTCCCCTTTCCGATGTTCTCTTTTTAAACCACATAAATGATCGATCCTTATTGATTTGAATTTTGTTTATACTTTTTAGGGAATGAGTTGTATTAGATAATCAAAACATTTTAATGAATTCGTGTTTTCACCATTTCATTAACATTTCTTGTGCCTCACATTTCATGTCAATTTGCATGAACAGTTCAGTGTATGTATTATTCTACGAGTCGAAATGTTCTTCGCGGTGCCACTTGCTACACTTTTAATGCCTCTATTATCACTCTTTCGGACAGATTCGTTATTTCACATACTTACCCACCCCGTCGATCTGTCCTGTGATCTCCGCTAGCGCCTAAACCATAGGCAGGATTTTTACCAAAATTGATATTCATCTGATCTGACAGATGTTGCTACCCTTGAATTTCAAACGGATATTTTAATTTTTAGGGGTACTTTACATGAAGCAAAAGCAACATTTTCAAAATTTTCTCAAAAAAGACTCCAAATTCTTAGATTGTTTCTATAATAGAGTACAGAAGCCTCATAAATCGCGATGATTCGATTTTCGTTGAATTATCTTAATGTTCGGTAATATGAAAAGGCAAAAAAGCGTGTTTCTAGAACTGTAATATTGAAGATATTTTTTATTGTGAAAAGTATTCTTCAACATTAGCACTTTAAATAATATCATGTAGTTGTTTTTGTTCAAAATTAATATTTTCAGATTAATTTTGAGTAAATAGTTGCAAGAATTTTTTCAACCAGCTAACTTTTTCTTAACGTTTTTTCCCTCAAAACTAAAACAACAAGCAACTACAGCCAAAACACCAATTTCTCTCTCAAATGGAAATGTCTCCGCTCAGGATTTTTTATGTGAGAGACATGCGTCAAATTAATTATCTATGTCAATGTTCATGTCCGGTCACAATAGTGTTTCATTTATACGTGATTTTTTTTATGAACTGCAAACCAATTGGGAGCAGCAATTCGATTAACATCAATGAAAAATCTACTTTCATTAGCTACATTTAATGACAATACGCAATGAAGCAATATAATGAATTCATTTCCAATTATTAGAAATTCATGAAGTTGTAAATAAATTGAAATGCGCTGTTATTAACAGCTATTGAATAAAACACAAGGATGGAATTAAAAACAGAGTTTCCTTGTAGTAACCGTAAATAGATATTATTTTCTGATATTAAATTGAATAAAAGTGCGTGATTGCTATAATATTGTTACAATAATAAAACTGTAATGTGTAAACTAGGTTAATACTACCAATATCAAGAGTAGCTCATCTGTTGTAAAAATAGTCACTGTAACCCTGTTTTGGAATAGAAGACCTTCGCCCGAAATGAATGTATGTAGGTATTATAATAATAATAATTAGTAGTAGTAGTATTGTAATTAAAATTATTGTAATATTTATTATTTATAACATGTTGAAGTTATCAACATGAATTTATGCTGATTTATGGCAACGATCTGATTTAATACAGAATAGTGATTTCCTTCGTTGTTTGAGACACATTGGTAGGAAGCCAGAAAATCTGTTACTTGTATTTTACGCAGCCCAATCACTGTAGAAAAGTTTAATTAATTTTCCAATGCATTTAAAATTGGATTCTTACGGAAAATTGAGAGACCCCTTACATCCCAGTACTCTAAGAAGAACATAGGAACCTAAGAATACATATTTTAGATGAATGGATCTATCGCACTTCTCCACCAGACTTCTCTCCATTTGCGGAACATATAGCGAATTTTTTATTATATCAATTTGCAAATGGTTGTAGCTGCAATTCGTAAAGAGTAACTTTTATTCACCCTGTTGATGCTACTATTTTCTGGGGGCGAACTACGTTTACTGTTATAAAAATGATTTAAACTAAATTTTACGAAAATATTACAAGGTTATAAAATTACCTCCCAGAAAAGAAATCAATCGGACTCACTCCTCTGTCGAAAATGTATCAGCACTTATGAAATTTTCAACGCAAGGTCCGAAACTGTGACTTCCCTCAACGTAGCTCAAATCATTTTGAAAGTCACGAAAGAGGGCAAAATATACCTGAAAACATATGGCGAAATCTTCCCCAGAGCATCGCTGCGGCGCAGCGGCGGGGCGCCGGCGGCGGCGGCGTGGGCGTGGGCGGCAGAGCGAGGCTATCGACCCGGTCGCGGCGGCGGCGGAGTCGGGGGCGGTTGAGCGTCTTGGGAAGCATGGTCGGCAAGACTCCCCCGCGCCGGGTCGACCTTGGCACGCCCTTCGCCGCCGCCCTTGTCGCTGGGCCCGGCTACACTCACGCTCTCGGTTTGCATCTCTGCCCACAACGCCCACTTACACTAACAAGCACTACACTACCACACATGCCGGGAGGCCAATTGGGAGCTTAGAGCTTGTCCCGGCTGGAGCGGTGTCCCGCTGGTGGGAGATACCTGGTTGAGGGGAAACCCCGCTAGTCGACGGTAGGTCGGCGCCGGATCTCGCCACCCAGCGGGAAAAAGTCACCCGCCTCCCGATGAAAAAACACGCACTACACTTACAGGACTAATGACCTCTGTAGTTGCGCCCGGAATCACGAATCAATCACAACGCCCACGTCTTCGCCCACGTTTGACACACGGCTTCGCTCTCGACCTTGCTCTTTTTTTGCTCACATCTTCACTCGCATCTTTGGTCATGTCTCCAGCCAAGTCTCCACATACGTCCCTGCCAAAATCAGCAACTGCCCGCACTCTCCGCCACGTCTCTGCCATTATCTCCCCCACTCTCTACTCACGTCTTCGTCGACGACTCCGCCAACAACTATGCACATATCTTCGCCCATGTCTTCGCCCACATTTGCGGGAACGTCTCCTCCAATACCTCCGCCAAACGTTTCCCCCACTCTCCGCCTACGCCTTCACCCACGTCTTCATCCTCGTCTCCGCCAAAGACGCTGTCACCGCCTCCGCCAATGTCTGCCAAACGTTTCCCCCCTCGTTTCCGTCTACGTCTCCGCCCACGTCTCCACCCTCGACTCCGCCCACGTCTCCCCCAACTCTCCGATCACACCCCTGCCCCGCCTCCCCCAGCTCCCCTCCAACTCTCCGCTCACGTCTTTGCCCACGTCTCCCCCACTCTCCGACAACTCCACGCTCACGTCTCCGCCCAGGGCTCAGCCCATGGGCCCGCCCACGGCTCCGCCCACGTCTCCGCCCACGTCTCCGCTCACGTCTCCGCTCACGTGTCCCGCAACTCTCCTCTTACGTCTCCACCCGTTCACTCTCTCATCCATCCGCTCACACCTCCATGCACGCTGCCACCTTCACCCATGCCTCCGCACGAGTGACCGCCCATGCCAACGTACCGCTTCCTTTCCGCGCCCTCATCCCACCTCTTCCACCGTCTTGGTTTCCTCCCTCCTTTCCCTCCCACCTCCAGCGTGTCCCCGCCACCACCCTCACTCCACCGCCGGCGGTTCGCCCTTGGCGTGCCCTTCGTGGCCCCCACCGCCGCGCGTGCCTTATCGCGGGCGGCGGGCAATGAGCGATGGCCGCCCCCGCCCCGCCCCCGCCCCGCGCTCCTAATGAAACCTAATGGCGCCTCCCGCCCTCACCTGCCCCGGTGCGCCCGCACCTGCGCGCCCCTTTATCTCTGCCTGCTTCCTTGGCGCGTTGCCCGCCCGCTCACAGGCAGACGTCTCAGGTGAGTTGCATCATTTCTTCCACCCTAACCTGTTTGTTGTCTACGTACGATTATGTTCATACAGAAGAACCTCGATAATTGGAATTAGTTGGGCCCTGTTTCCTTCCGGATTATCGGTATATCCGAAGTTTATGAGTAAATCATTAAAATGGTCTGTGGAGGTCTGGAATCTTTTAGGAACGCCAAAATGCCAAAAATGAGAAGCAACTATTTTCATTAAAAAATGTAAACTTTCTTTGGGGAAAGGATCATGCACGTTATTGATTGTATAAACAGTAACTTTATAGAATATTTTTTTAATTAAAATGAAATATTAAATAGTCACAGTAACTTAAAATGTACTTCCACATACACTCTTATAACTCCCTGAATAACGTTTCTGCAAATGAAGCTTTTGTAGCAATTGAAAGATCTACTTAGGATGGAAAGTAAGCAAATATTTGAATATTATAGTTCGGCACACAATAGTTTCATCAAAGACCATACATTCTGTACACTTCATCTGCAGTTTGATTGGCAACATTTTTAGAAGAATAGTGACTTTTTCCATCGGAATTGCGTCTTTCAAATCTTACAACGGCATATGATGTTGCAGATATTCTTAGCGCCCACATCTAACACTCGTGGAAGGTTGTTTCTAACATTTCAGCAAGGTTTGGCAAAAACTCTCTCCTGCTCATTTTCTTTCTTTCCTGTACAAACTCCAGGCACTGATTCCACTATTAAGAGATTTGGTCAATGTGGATGAAGGGATTTGATACATTACTAAAACCCGAATACAAACATTACAACATCATTTATACAATATAATAAACTCGTACCAACCTTTCTTATAAAACAAATTCATTAACATTTCTACATTAACAAATAGACATAATAGTAACATTAACACATCTATTATACCCTGATTGCATATTGACAGATTTAATAGAAAATGTCTTCTACAGGTAATATCTGTTTCAACATACAGAACTTATCATAGGAAGTGAAACTAGATATGCTACCCCTCACCACAGTTTGTTAGAAGCAGTGAAGAAATTGAAATTAATATTGGAAATTCTCTACTTTGATACATTTTCAATACACTTATTTGATTTATATGTTTTACGTACAAAGAGCAACATTTGCTGTAACATAGTAACATTTGTTTCAGCATTCAGGTCAGATTTAGAAGAGTTAGATCTCCTACTGCATACATTGACTTAAACATTGTAGGTGCATTCTAGGTTTCTCTTGACAAGAAATTTTTAAAATGGCAGGAGATTAAAAACCACGATATGATAAATTATCAAAGACAATCATACGTAAACCAGTTTCAGACATTAAGGCAAGAAACTGAACAGCGAATGTTTTGGGGGATACTATAAATCCTCCTGGCATTCATTATGAGAAATAAGTGCCTTCTGACAACAATCTCGTAAAACTGAATACCATCATTTACTAAATTCATCATTTCATTAAGATTGTGATTTAATGATGGTAGGCGGATAAGAAATGGTAATTGTTCCTGGCTGTTAAAATTAAGGCTGGAAACAGTGGGTTCGGTTAGTTTTGATCGTTGAAGTGTTAGTAGGACAGAATTGCAACAATATAATGTTACGTAATAGTTACTAATAATACAAGAAAGTGCGTGCTGTTGAAGCACCACTAACCACACTGTTATTTCCACCTTTGAACTTGTTAGACCATTCATACTGTATTTATTGGGAATATCCCTACGTTGATTCCATGAGAGAGTATTCTATTGTTTGAATATGCTGGTCTGTGAGTATGGTAACGAGGGTTTAAGCTGACATTGTTTTATGACGATGAAATTAATGACTAAATGAATTACATGTAATGAATGAATGTACTGAAAGTGAAGCTTCATTTCCTGTTCAATTTGCAATCGCGAATTTCGCAGTTCTATGAGTTTTCTAGATACCCTACCAACATTCCCTCCAAATTTATTCAATAATAAATGGTTATGTATTATAAATGTCATGAAAATTTGACATATTTGTAAGGGAAATACTTTTGAAACGCAATTCTCAGCTTCAATATTTATGTAATATTCCATATGCGATGGCTATGGTTATACATCGCATGTTACAAATGTAATTGCATCATTAATGCAAAAATGGTATTTATAGATCGGTCGATTTTTGTGTTCTTGCTAATGAAAACAGTGTGTGACTAACTGTAATTCTCTATGAACTTATAGCGTAAGCCTATTATTAAAGAATACCTTCTATCACTATTCGACGAGTCTATTGTGGCATTGGAATAATTATGATTTCAATAGTATATAGTTCTATGCAGAGTGCTCGGGGAGGAAACGTCAAAACTTCGAAAATAAGCTCTTAAGACAATTCTAAGCATATTTTGTCTAAGACGCTAAGTGGATATTCCGAATGTTTGAGCCGCAATAAGCACTCAAAAGTTGGTTTGAAAAATTGATTTCTAGGCAAAACTTTGCATTATAGAAGCATAGAAACACTCCAGAAATATGTAAATTGTTTATTATTTACAAAAGAAATGAATATATTTGTTCAGAAAGAAAAATTAACCGAGAAATAAAAAGTACTCAATTTACACAATTCGACTCCTTTTTTGTTTCTCGCCTAATTTTTCTGTCTGAACCAATATATTAATTTCTTTTGAAATAATAAACAATTCACATGTTTCTGGAGTGTTTCTATGCATCCATGATGCACATTTTTGCCTAGAAATCATTTTTTCAAACCAAGTTTTGAGTGCTTATTGCGGCTCAACCATTCGAAATATCCACATAGTTTATTAGACACAATATGCTTAGAAGTGTCTCATGAGCTTCGAAGTTTCGACGTTTCCTCCCCGGATACCCTGTATAATTATGTTACTGATGTTAATTAACTCTTCGTAATAATCCTCGGTTTTCAGAGAGAGAGGATTAATGTTCTGTGATTCACTGGCCTCCATTTCCTGAACTTCACAAGCATGACTCTGCTTGAGAAAGCGTGGAATTGCCGACGTTCTTCAGAATGTCAGGGGCCTTAACATCCAGCTCTCATGCGAGACACTTGGATGACCTTTTCAAAATGCTGATGTGACCTGCCAAGGCAAGTCATAACAATAAGAAGTGTAGAAACGGAGAGATTGTGAGAGGTACAAGACTTTCTGAGAAATGTTGCGATATTCATATTGGGCTACTCTCATTTAAAGATGTTCGATTATTTCAAAAAGTGCTTTCTTTTGTGATATATAATTTTGCTTCGTGTTATAAAATTAAATGGCTATGGAGGAGTTAAATACAAAGAAAAGGAACTTTTCCATTTTTTAAAAACTTCAGTTTAGTCTAACGAGTTACAAGAAGTTCTATGACGAAGTAAACGATTCAAAGCTTAACAATATTTCTTAGTCCTTCACAAATATTGTTCTTTATTTTTTCACGTAGCTAATTTTGGTGCGTTAAAAGAATATCAATCTATTGTAATGATATTGTATTCACGAAGTTGATATTTAAAAATTAGAATATAAAAACTGGTGATGGAATGATGTAAAATAACTTGTATTTTCTTATTCATATTTCATTAATAAACATATTTGTTCATTCGTCTTTGCATTATTGTGTTTGCTCTCTGAGTCTCATTGATATTTATTTGTTAATATCTGACTTATCTTCTCTGCATATTTACTGTCCAAATCGTTTATACTGAATTAACTGTTTTCGAAAATATTTAGAAATTTGTCGTACTTAAAATTTCCTTTTGATATTATATTGAATTAATATTGATTATATTGACTTATAACCAATAAGTTGCGAATTTTTGCCGCAAGGATAAAAATAGGCAAATAGACAAAAATCCGCAGTTTAATAACCAACTATTATTTGCCTCTGAAAACTGTATAATTTACTTTATAATTTTATTCTCATCCAGGACATAGAACGACAACTGATAATACTGTATGTTCTAATCTTTGTTTCTGTGTGTAATATAAGTACGAAGTTAAAAACTGATTTTTAATACAGAACAACCACACCTTTATTAATATTACAAAACTACGAAACAGCGAGAAACAAAAAAGGAATTGTTAAACATTCAGGCGTACTTCAATTTTAGGTGACACTCATACTACTATTAGAATAATTAAATATGACAGAAAAATATTTGTTTGAAAATACGAGCAATGTGGAATGAATGCAACGACGTAAAGTGCATCGCCGAACATGCCAGCCAACCACCTGCACACTAAAATTTTAATATCTCTCATCCCGCACCCAGAATGACTTCAAAATATTGCATGGCGGTTTAATTTGGCTATTCGTTACGCCTTCCCATCGAACGCGCCATATCAAATAGGGGGCGACCAGTAATTCAAATGCCTCGCGACTGCGGAATGAACTGCATTCAATAATGCAAAGCCGGCACCGCTCGGCCGGCGGCAAAATTTATGAGTCAATTGCAGGCGCACCTTATGCGCATACATCACATGTGCATCGCGGCTGGGAGCGGAAAGGGAGATAGCGACGAAGGACGGGAGGGTCAGGGCAGGGAAGTGGGGAGAAGGATAAGAGGGCGGGCACAGGGACCGGGGAGGAAGGACGGGAGGTAGGGGTGATAAGCAGGGGGAATGGTAGAGGGGTCGGGCAGAGGGGACGGGCAGGGGGGACGGGCAGGGTGACGGGCAGAGGGGACGGGCAGGGGGACGGGCAGGGGTATGGCCAGGGGGAAGGGCAGGGGAGACGGGGGACGGGAAGGAGGGACTGACGGGATGGGGGATGGGAAAAGGTGTTGGGGATAACAGTCTGCGGAGATGAGCAGGTAGGAGGGGGAGGGTGCAGGCAGGTAGGAAGGGGCAGGGGGAATACGCAGAAAGGACGACGGGCAGAGGGGAAAGACAGTTGAGATTGGCAGGGGGATGGACAAGGTGGACTGGTAGGGGGCGCGCTGGATGGACTGGCAGGGGGAATGGGCAAGCGGGACGGGAATTTTGGACGGGTGGGGGACGGGCAGGGGGGACGGGCAGGGCGACGGGCAGGGGCGACGGGCTGCGGGGACGGGAAGGAGGACGGACTGGAGGGACGGGCAGGGGGGACCG
>JAHLJT010009436.1:202751803-202781765 GCA_031308135.1 Acheta domesticus | reverse complement strand
CGGGGGCGAGCGGGATGGCGAGCGGGGAGGCGAGCGGGGAGGAAAGCGGGCAGGCAAACAGTAAGAGTGCGGGGAGGCGAGCAAGGGAAGCGTGTGGGCAGGCGAGCGGGGGAGGCGAGCGAGCGGACACCAGGCCGGGCGCGGCGGAGGGAGCGTTAAAAAAACTGCTTCCGTCTTCCGGCGCGTAATCTTGCGGGCGCTGGTCGCTGTCAGGTGCCTGTCGAGTTTCCGCAGCTCCCGATAACGGCCCGGGAGCGCCCGGCCTTGCGCCGCCCCCGCGCCGCCGCCCCCACGTCCGCCCCCGCGCCGGATTGGATTCGGTTCCCGCCGCGGGCGCGAGCTGCCTGTCATCCGCCGGCTCCCGCTCCCGCTCCGCCCACGATCGTCGCCTCCCTGCCTCGCTCCGATGCTCCACGTGTCACCGAAGTCCGACAGGCGCTGTGTGACGTTGTTCGGAAATAAATGGCGGGGAAATAACTGGACGAGTAGCACGTAAAAATACGAAAGGGAGGACTAAACGAACCAAATATAGAAAATGTAGTGTCCTTTAAAACATACGAACATGCTTAGAACCTGTGGAAACGGGGGTTTATGAGCAAACTGTTTTGAGTTAGTACGATTTATGATCTACGAGTTGGAAGGTACTGACAATGAGACCTGGCCTTAGCAGCGACCTGTCCTTCGCAGACCATGGGTGGAGAAAAGCTTGAGTGAGTTCGTTTCACAAAAATGGCGGGCTGGCTGGCTGGGAAGGAAGAATACTAAATGAAAGCCATAGAATAGATTATTGTCAGAAGCCACTTAGAGCCAGCTAAAATAAAAATAGTAATATGAGTCAAACTTTCTAAAATTAAAATTAAAAGAACTGGCCAGTGATTGCTCCTTAAATTTTTGTTTCATCTCATATTATTCGGTCTCTCACATATCAGATGGTAGTAAAAATCGTATTCAGAAAGCTTCAGTAGCACAATGAAACAACGACAGTAGTACGACATCGCTACCTGTATAGGATGTTACAGCTATCGAAACTTAATTTACATATTTCATTAGATTTTGATTATACGTAATGGTAGAGAATTGTGAATATCATGTGAAACCTGAAATCTTGGAACAGCTATGTGGAAGCTAATACGAATTTTCGGGCTTTGTCGTGAAAAAATAACACATACACATACAAAGAACTATTAGGAACATTAAATGATGTGATCTGCCATATGACATTACAAATATTCCATTTCCTACATTTGCTTTTGTTTATAACCTCATGTATTTTCTTTACCTCTTTTGAAACTTACCAGAGAAACACAAGTAAACATAAAATGTGTAATTTTAGATTTTAAAAAATGGACAGGCTTTTGGAAATGGAAAGTACCGAATTACAAATATTTTAGAGCAGTTTGTCATTACAAAATTATTAAATTTCACTTTTTGGGAAAACGGCAATATAAAATATTTGTAAAACGGAAAACAGTAGTCATATGGTAAAATCTGACTCACTTTGGATTTTATCTGGCATATCTTCCGTGAAGACGAATTGATAGGTCACGTAAAAATAGCGAAAAATCCCTGTTTATCTTGTTGAAATTTTCCTACTTGAAAAAGGCTCCGTCGTAATGAAATTAATAATATCAACATTGTTAAGAAGAATGGCTTCATGTGATTTACATACATTCAAAATACATAAAATATTCCAGAGAAATATACAAACCTTTTACATTTTACCACTTCGTAGATGAAATACACGTAAAGATAGTTTTAAAAATATTAGACCTTTGTCATTTCATTTCAATTTAAATCATATTATATAAATCGTCCTATAATGACATGCACAACTCCACCACACCATTTCTATAAAAAAATAACAAAGAAACGAATAATGACAAATTGAAAAACCGTTGCACGCATAAAAAATCTGCATAAAACGTGACGAGATAATGAAGAGAACCTGTACGCAAACGCTGCAACAAAGGCACGCGCAAAGAAGATGATATTTCGTTTTAAAAACAAACTACAGTGTTTATTTAATATTCCTCTCTTGTTCCACAGCGTCCAGAGTGAGTGCTCACGCTAAACATTAGCTTCTACAAATGTTACTTCAAAGCTTTTTGTTCTGAATGTAATTAAATTGTTTTAATATACAAGACAAGAAGGTCGAGAAGGAGCGGCGCGCGCCGTATAATATTTACTTTCCCGGAGCGAAGCGGCCCGCCGCCGCGGCTCGCCCGTTTCCATCTTTAATATGTTTTATCCCCGAAACCCGGGCGTCGGAGACTACTCCTGGGCAGGGAATGGGCGGGGAGGGGCGGAGCGGGGCGGGGCGGGGCGGGGCGGGGCAGGGAGGGGCAGGGCGGGGCGGAGCGGGGCGGGCTCCCGGATGCGAAGGGTCGCGGCGCGGTGGGGAAGGGAGGGGAGGGGAATGTCGAGGGATGAGGCGGGGTGGGGACGGGTGACGCGAGGGTGGGGTCGCCAGTTAAAGGAGACCTTCGACGCTGCTGGGGCTGTACCGTCGCGGAGGTTTGTCGTCGCAGCTTGGGTGACATTGCTGGGAGGCGGCGCGGTTTGGGTTTGCGAGGGTGGCTGAAGAATATTTCTCCGGTTTTGGTTAATTTCTAGGTACAAGGCGGGTGCAATCGTAAACTTTTACTAAAGTGTCAGTGTAAAGTAAAGTGTGGCTGCGAATATTTTTCTCTGTCGGAACAACAGGCGGCTTTATTTCTTATCATCAGGCATTCCAAGAATTTATTTAATTTTATTATTTTATCGTTTTATTATTAATCAATATATGTAAGACAGTAAATAAATTGTTATAAAATTACCATGTCTGTTTATTAAGGTCAATAAACAATTACAATAAATTTATTATTTTATATTATGGATGGTCTAATGTCAAACTGAGGCGCTAGGAATTAGAAAAGCCAGTCAAAGATACTTTTACAGGAGAAGTAATTGAAGTTCAAAGAATTCTGTAGATCAGGCTTCAATTTACTCGCAACAACCACTACCAACAAATTTTAATGAGTACGAAATATAAAGGCACAAAAATTACTGTGTTAGTAAATTAAGTCCACCGTTGCGGAAGATAGTATTTAGAAAAGTTTGCTCACTGATGAATCTCCAAATTTTGAACAATTCTCTAATTAACAAACTTACAGCACACATCAGTTTATTGCGTAAATCTATTGCAATTATTAATTGTCGATAGTTTTGAGTAAGTAGATAGAAGCATTACACGTTTTCAAATGCTTACAACAAAATTATTTAAATACGCGTTAGAGTATAACCATAGCGTGTAAAAGAAGGTGTAACTCTACCTATTACCTCTACCATTACCCCTAGACTTGAAATTTCTAAAAATATTCACCATAATTTTTGGCATGATAAAACTCGTTTACAACGTAGTTGGCTGATGAAAAATGTATGCATGGTTAAATAATTTTTTCATTAACACATAATATATTCGTATTTATGATACGAGTGGTAAAATTGACATTTTATTTTGAGAGTAGGACATGTTGCGTCACGAGACCAATAAGCCGAGTGGCGCAATCCCACGAGCAAAATAAAATCGCATTTACTCCTTCATGTTAATCTTCCAGTGGACGCGCCTATATGAGTCACATTTAATAAATGAAACAGTTACAGTCCTTACATTTTAGAAAAGTATCAATTGGTTTTCATGAAGCCGTTTCCGTAGCTTATAGAAGATAATCATCATAATCTTAGAAGATACAGAGGAAGACCGAGAAGGATATGTAATATGGCAATTACTGAAGCCATGGGAAAAAGAGAATCGGAAGAAAAAGAAGTGGGATAAAATGTCAGGGATGCGGAAAACGCCCAAGGCTGAAAAACAATCGGTATACAGATAGATAGATAGATAGATAGACAGATAGATAGATAGATAGGAATAGTTCAATTTCTGTTTGCCTAATCTTTAAGCTCACTAATTGACTCCGAAATACTTGTTCTGGCAATTTAAATTTATAATCATCCACCATAACATCGTCGTCATCACCCATCCAGCAAAACCATTCATTGTAGGCATGGAAGAAAAAGTTAGCAACTGGGAATCATAATAAAGATACATAGTTTAGCATTGCTTATTTACTATTTCAGTAACTGTCAAAGTACTAGTGTAGCAGAAGTAGTGTGTAAGATGCATTCACAAGCAACTTACAGTACACTTGTTCATATAATGATCTATATGTTAAGAGAAATACTAGAATTTACAGCAGTACTGCTATCTGTTATTCAAAGATGGCATAGTGCGAATGCACAATATTTAAAGAAAGGAAATGTTTATAATTATTCAATACGCAATTATTAATGCAAGTTTCTTTCTTTAATTGGACACATTTCAGTAAAAATGGCCACTTCAGTACATTCTCAGTCAATGAGTAAATAACAAAACTAGACATGAAAAAATATTTTTTATATTCCTTCCATTATTAAAATCAGAGTTACCTCACTAAGCAAATCATTTTCATAGTTAGTGAAGTGACTACTATTTATTTTTGAGCATTTTACGTGATTCCAAAACGCCGATTGTACACCATGTCTCCAAAATTTCCACACATAACCTCAAACCGGCTCATGGAGAGTGTTGAATTCCTACCTTTGATCATTCACGGTCATCGCACTTGCGCAAGTGGTCGGTCGTTGCTTCAATGGCTGCATCACGCGAGCGGCCTCGCAGCGACCTCCCACACTCGCGGAGGTGACTGTGGCGCACACGAGGGATTCCGGATCTGGACGAAGGCGTGTGAAATGCTCGGCAATCAAGGAAGTCTCGAAAACGCTCGTTCGTCATGGTCAGTATTCAGCTGGTCCACAAATGATTTATATGCAGGATGCTATGTGGAAGACAAGAGAAGATAAATAAGTACAAAAAATAAATAAAACGTAAAAATTGCCATTGCCATTAATTCTAATCGAAAATTTTGGCCAATACACGACCGGCTAATTCAATATGGCCACCACTTTCTATACACTCTTTATTGTATAATTATTATATAATGAGATCTATACAATTTATCACAATCCATTGGTATTTCACAAAAGAATAAAGTATGAAGGTATGAAGGTAGTACACCTACGGTATGAGTAGTGATTAAACGTTAATAGAATAAATAAAAGAAACGAATGAACCTAAAATTCTAAACGAAACTAAAAACGTAAACGCTTTTCTCGATAAATTATACAAGAATTTTTACTTCAGAATTGGAATGTCATCTGCAAATCATGAGTTACAGTTCAAAAAGACATTCCCGCAGGCTGCGTTCATAATCTTCGTTCATATATGTTGCAGTAGTTTGGCAATATAGGTGGTTCACAACCGGGTGCTGGTATGTCTCACTCGAGTGGTTGCTTAACTGCTGACGGCCTTATTATATTGTGCCGGTACGAGACATCCCCATGCTTACATTCACTCAATGAGCCCCTCGCACGCCTACTCTTCTGCGCACGTTCGCACGTTCGTCTGTGCGTCCCTCCAACCGCCCACCCTCACAGAGAGAGCAGATCGTCTTCCCACTCCGTCGCCCCTAGCCCACCCCTCACCATCTCCTTAGCCCCTCCTATGCTCGCTGCCAAGTATTCTCCTGCAGCATCACTGACGGAGAGGTCCTAGGTTTCGAGACCCGACAGAGGTAGAGTTTCAATGGTAGCTACGTAGCTGGATGGAATTCAACCACTGTCTGGAGGAGAATTCTAGCGGTATCCTAGATTTCTCGTTCGGTTGATCGTTTTCCACGGTTTCTCCTATCAACAAGTGAATATCGGACGAGTACCTAATAAATGGGCCACGGACGTGACGCGAGTTTTCCTTTCTCACCTCTCCTCCCTTCTTTCCCCACACACACACACATGCACACTCACAAGTACTACACTAACAAATGTCGGGATACCCGTCTGCAACTTTTCCCGTCTGAGGCGGTGACCCGCTGGTGATACCTGGAGAGGAAAGACCTGACTGCCGCCGTGAAATTCGGCGCCGAATTTTACAACCCAGCGGGATTGGAACACCGCCACCTCCAGGCTATAACAAGCATCACTTTCACAACATCTATGATCTAAGAACTTCACGCTTCCGATATCACGAAATTCTCACTCAGTCATCCCTCACAAGGATTGCCCCATGCTCCCGCTTATGCCCTTCATTATACGTTAAGTTAACGGATTTTTTTTTCATCATTTAATTAAGCCCTTGTTTAGATTGTAAAATTGTCTATTCTCAGCACACAGCAATTGTCCGACGGGAAGAGGCGTGCAAACAAACGGAACCACATGCGGATACATTAAATTCCAATCTACGCGTGTCTGGCACATTAACTGAATGGCATCGAAGGCCTGGCATTACCTGCTCAAACTTCATGCCACTCTGCAGATGCAATCATTGAGAAGCAAAAACTCGATGAATCATATGAAGGTTTCAAGGATTTCATGAACGGTCGTGAGTTGCTTAATTGGGACGATAGAATGTAGCCAACATTCTCAGACGTCTAGAAGAGAATAAAGCTATCAAGGTCCATGAAAAACGAACACGTACGAGTATGTTTCAAGCGTTCATTGAAAAATTAATAGATGAATCTTGCGAAGTCGTGACTGATTTAATTAAAAATTATGTTATGCTTTCGGATGAAGTAAGGGTACACTATTGAATCTCTTGATTATATATGGGAAAATATCCAAATGGTTTTGAAATACTTAAAGATTCAGTATAAATACGGGAAATTTATTTTGTCTTATTAGAGAAAATACAATGACTTTCGGTATCCGATGTAAAATGTTGGAATTGACATGATGTGTTTGACATTGTATTATTGTAAGATTTGAGAAGATTCTATTTTCTCCATAAATTGCTCTCAAAATACATGTAATTTCTCATCAAAAATTATTCAAAGCCCCTCCAGCATTATTCATAATGCTGATAACAAACTCCACATTTTTTATTTGGTAAAACAAATGGACTATAAACTCCAAACACCAGCGATAAACCTCAGTATTCCACGATTAAAGTTTCCCTACACTTGGTGCCAGAACCGGGGGAATAGTTATCCATCTGGGAACTTCAATTTCTTTAATTGAAGGAGCAAAATGTCAAATAATGTGCACCCTCAGATGCAATTTCCCACTATTGGTACCATCTGCATTGAACGAGCAAATATACTTTAATATAGAAGTGTAGCAATATCCCTACTCACAAGAATTCAATGTCCAGGAATGGATGAGCGGGTGTGATAACGTGAATTGGTGTACATTATTCGCTACAGAAAAAAAGACCTTAATATTACATTTTTAAATGTCGACTGCCAGGAAATAAATCAGGTCACATTAGATAAGTCATCTACATATTTGAAACACCTATACTTTTTAATCGTAGGTCAAATTTGTTTTATGTTATATGATAATTTGTAATGCATAGTAAAAGTTTTGCGAAAAAAAAAACAAAAACGTGGTAGAGAAGGAATTTAGTTACAGAAATGCATTTGTTAATACCAAGTAATAATGATATTAAGAGCTTGCATTAGATGACGCCACACAAGATAGCGAAACGTGCTCAGACCTCCTCCGAGAGAATCCCTGGTACGGAGTAACACGACGCCCTTCCCCTTCGCTTATTCATCAAGTGCGACACGGCAATTGCTCTTTGTAATCCTCAGCTTACACCTGCAAACGTCCGAGCGCGAAACGAGCTTTGCCACGACAGAGATAACGCCGAGTATGTAGATGGACAATGAGCATTCATTCCAGCACGATAAATAATCGTAAATATACATATAATGCGTCACCCAATGAGCAGGCGCGTTGATATATTCGGTGCCGGCTAATGGAGGTGGGGGTGAGAGAACTATTGTAATTTACGCCCGAACGAAGCTTTTGGAATTTAGAAATGAACGCGCGCCCGATGAAAAACGCGTGACTGGGCGAGGACGCGTGTATTTATGGCGCAATCAGTTACGAGCGAAGTGGCGAGAATGCACGCGCGCGTATATCGTCCAGCTGACTGTATTTCATCGAACTTACTTTGTTTCCCAGGAATGTCTGGTCTTGAAATATTTTTCTCGCAGTTCATAATTATGCTTTGGTGCATGCAGTATTTAAATCAATGGGAAATACAAATTTAAGAGACGCATATTAGATTATTAGGTAACAAGTTTATATTCGTGTACGATCCTACACAAAGAGCATGAATCTCTAGATGATTCATTTGGCATTTTATCTCGTGAAACTTTTCCTTGCTTCTTGCAAATTTGTGCAGAAACAAAAAGAATAAACTTTGTTTACTCAGACCACTGAAACTACGAGTAGAATAAAATATTGTTTAGACCATTCAGTATTGAGAACTGAATCAGTTAATTTGTTTTTCAGTTAATTTACATGAATTACATGATCCGTTAATTAATATTTCTGAGCACTCTATGATTATGGTCCCTGTAGTACAATAAATATTTTTTTTACGGAAGATGACGCTGTACTTCCCTAATTAGATGGATCGTCTGATCCGAAGCTCTAAGCTCCCTACTGATCTCGTGGCATGTGTGGTAGTGTGATCCATGTAAGTGTAAGTGTATGTATGGGAAGATAGTGCAAGAAATGGGAAGCAAAGATCGCGCGCGGTCCGTGGCCCGTTTGGTAGGGTACTGCTGCGGCATTAACCTAGTACTGATCGTAGAAACCTCGGAAAACTACCGCCCAGGGCAGCCGACCGCTAGAATTCTCCTCCAGACAGAGGCTGAATTCAACCTAGGTATGTTGTTAGTGACGAAAGCCGCCACAGTCTGGACTCCAAACCAACAAACCTCCGATCAGTGTACTTTCGGAGACAGTAGCAACGGTGATCGAAGTTAAACTCAGCCGGTTTGAAAGGCATTGGTGTTATCTTACAAAGAGTGTCACTCTTAGAGGTCCGTTTAGAGCTCGTTAAAGATATCCTGATCAGGTAAGGCAGCAATAGAGCGAAGACGAAACAGATCTTCTGGCTTAAAACCGTTAAAGAAGAAGAGGTAGTAGAAGTTATTTTAAAACCCAAATTACCTGTATAATTGAACTGCATTAGAAGAAATACCAGGATGCTTCCGCTCGTGTTATGTCCTCCTATAAGGGGAATTAATTTTAAAAACTATATCAGATGTATTAACGTGACAGTGTGGAGGATGACAGTTTGGACCACTACTGCTCTTGAATCAGGCCCATTGTATATGTGGTGCCGTGTAGAATGGTTGACGGGGAGGGCAAATGCGTCTCTCGACTAAGGGTGACGACTCTTATCGGCTGCAGGGCGTCAATGCATCGCCGACTTGTTTGTCGTGTAAATGGCTGGACAAACCTGCTACGCTTCTGAAAGTGGCCTGCAGCATAGAAGCGAGTCTCGCCTATCCGACCACTATATACATTGTGTCCTCCGAGATGTAAATCAGGGTTGACCAACAACTTTTGTTGTGAGTGCGATGCATCTACGTTGTTTTAACAGCCTACTTAAAAATTCTAGTAAAAAATAAAATTTTGTTTTTCGATTGTTATTTTTGTACAAAATGTATAACTTTGAACACATAATAAGTCTATTGAAAACTATTTTTTCTCAGTAATGCAGGCAAGACATTTTAAATTATACAATTGGAAAGCTACGCTATATGTGAACATTTACCTAAGGATTTTTTACGACCTATAGATGTAATTGGTATCTAAGATGTAATTGGTTAGATAAATGACAAAAAGAGAACATCAATCGGTCGATTCACATATTTCTCTTAAGATAAAAATTTACTTGGCCGATTTAGCCTTAAGGATACGGTTTTCCGTGTTTTCCCCAATTTCGTCGCAGCTTTTACCTATTGAGTTCAAATTCAACGCGGTACATTTTGCAATGACGTAAAGCGCAATTATTAAACTCGAAAGACCATTTTGCGTTTTCTAAAAGATGCACTACAGTTCCTAAACATCGAGCACAGGTGATATTGACAGACATTTTTTGCGGTCCGTTTTGTAAGGGATTGTGCTCATTCAGTCCCAATTGCATCACTTCACTATATTTGCTGTTTTCGTTTGCATCCATGTAAGATAATTTTTCTCTTTGGTGATATTCACCGTAATCACAGACAAATTTCGTCCACAAGTTGTCGTGAACGGCATAAGCAAATTTCCTTCACCATATCGTTGAATCGCATTGGTGTTGCTCAGACATACTGGTGTCAAGGTCTTCTACTAGTGGCTGTGGCACGTGTCGTGGCACCGAAGCATGCCACGAGCTTCTCTGCCCAACTAGCATCGAGAAAGGGAACTATTACGAGTAGTAGTAACTCCGCCGTTTTGCAAAAGGAATGACGTTGTCTGGTGCCGGGGTGATGAACCGCGAGAAGGGGTGATTTCGTCGTGGCACTCGTGCCACGGACTCCCGCTCGTGGTATCGACCTTGACAACTCTGCTGCTGACAAGACATCTGAGATAACTCACATTGTATGTATTACAACACGATCTTAGGTATCCACTCATTTAAATCCAACGTAACCGAACCAAATCATTTCGTGAATTCATTTTGATTATGCTCCCACTGTTGAATAATTTTGCGAGTTTGAGGAATGCTTGAGAATTGAATGAGTTGCCTGGACTCAACTCTTCCTCAATGTCAAGAAGTGGTCGTGTGACCGACACACTACAAAACTTTCACAAAACGCCCCTTGGGAACACCTTATGAGCGTATAAAATGTCTTTAACTGCTGTTTAGTCGAGGTAACGGAAGTTGTAAGAATGCTACCTTCTTGTAAAGAGTAGAATAATACTTCAAGAACTTTCCTCTACTTGTTTTATTGTAGAAATTTCAATTGTCACCATGACATCGCCTGTGTGGGTAAATTTACTTCGGCCATAAATCACGGCAACCAGTTTCCTGTAAGCAAAGATAACTTTTTCTCTGCTGGTAACAGCAGGGTTTAGAACTTGTCTCTTCTCTGCAACAAGAAATGCAAAACGCACACGTGAGATACTAGTGTAATATTGTGTTGGATTTGAAACATAACATTTGTAGATTTCGTAAGGAACTCTATTGAAAAAATATCTTCATTATACATTTACTTTTTTAAACAAAAGGGAGAAACCTCGGAGAAGAAAATGGTTGATATTCTCATATTCTGAAGAAATAGGGGAATAATAGGAAAACCCGACAGACGTTGTTCTGTCCTTTATCTCCCTCTTTCCCCTCCCATCACCCTTTCTCACTGTCTCCCCCTCCCTCCCTCGCCCTGCCCCTGTCTGTCTGTCTCTGTCTCTGCCGCTCTCCGTCCCTCTCATCCACATTTACTTGCAGATTCTGCAAGTCTTTGAGCAGATGAGGTAATATCGGGAAGCGCCGGACCAGCAAAAATGTAATAGAATATTCAAGAAGAGCTCACTGTGTAGATTACCGTATGAGAAACGTTTCTTTGAAGCTTTTGGCGTCAAAAGTTTAGTTTTTAAGGTCCTAGGACGCCCCATTTTGGAGTAATAAAATAAAATTGTTGTACTTCTTTCTTCTTCTTCTTCTTCTTCCATCTAAATCTTTTTGGGTTTTCATCTACTCAGCAATCTTGTTCCCTTCGTCTCTGTTTTGAGCGACCGTATCCATTTCCGTACTTCTTTTTTTTGAGTTTTTTCTAAAAATTCGTTTCCTATCTATTTTTGGACATATTCAGTTCTGATATTGTAATGGGTGGCTCCTTCCTGAAATTAATTCCTGAAAGCTATCAACCTGTGCAGCCACATGTAATGTTCTTCTGAAATAATGGTTGGAGTTAAATTATGCTGTAACTGTAATCAAGAACCTCTGATTAATGTATTTAAATTGTTAAAAACAACGATATAATTTAAAGATAATGTATTTGTAAGGTGTCGTAAAGGTATGGCACTATAAGGTATTGTAAATGTAATGATAATGAGGTCGCTAATGACGCAAATTAATTGATGCGTCCTAAAATAAACTTATCCTATCTGAAAAAAGAATTCATATTTTGAAAGGCATATCGCCCACGCCTGCTGCATTCAAGAACATCGTTCCTTGTCTGCGGCGCAACGGAGACTTGGCGAGCGGCGGCGGCGGCGCCGTAGGGTGACGAAGTTGCGCGAAGTGACGCGGCGCCTTCTCCAACTTTCCGACCCTCCGCCTCCAACTTTTCACTCGGGGCGCCGACGCCTTTTTGCCTTTTTGCTCGCGTCCGGTGCCGCCGCCGTCGCCCTGCGACCTTCCGCGGGTGAAAATGTTTGCATTCTTGGATAGTTCCAGAGCTAGGAAAGTAGAAAGATATGTGATTTACACACACAGCGAATTGTTTTCCTCTGATGTTTTTATGTTGGTGTAAAAAGGTGTAGATCCGCTTAAATCGTGACATAGTTGATATCGAATGTTTGCGTCTGCAGTTACACATTAATATTTGATTACCACAAAATTTACAGACCTGTTATTGTACTGGTTACAAATCTATTAAACCTATGGCATACACTACTTTCGACTAATGGTTGTAGTCTTCTTCCAGGTATTGCCGAAAGGTATTGAAAGTATCAAATAGATAAAATGGCATTTTAAATAATAATTGAGATTTCTAGATCCATGTAGGTAGACGTTTTTTACTAGATTGTTTCGGTAACTGCATTATACTACCAGAACACAGTTCAATACTCAAGACGTTATGGGTTATATTAAGCAGAATACAGTTCAATATTCAAGACAAATAACGATTCCTGGTGATTAGGAACATATCACAATGTTGACATCGTCTACAGTTCGTACACAAAATGAATAATAGGTACATCGTTAAAAAAATTGTAGGCAGGTAAAAAACGACATTTGTTATTGTAATGTAGCTCAGAGCTATATTACGAAGTAAGTACAAGAAAAATTGTAGGTGTAGTATCCGGCCGAAGGTGAATGAATTTGACAATCTCTTTCCAACCTCGGCAAAGAGACTTCACTTTTCGGTCTTGGTTCACAAGCTGCTTTTTGGGTACATGATGTAAAATAACATGTTTAATAAACAGTAATTAAGATTTAATTAACGTTTATTATTATTATGTGTAACAACGTTCACAGACTTCTGCTCGCAATGTAATGTGCCTGTCCACCGCAATATGGGGCTTAAGAAATGGTGGCGGCGTGTGTCAGGCGGTGAAAGCGGAGGATCAGTGTGGCTGATATACGGCGGCAGAGGGGCGCCTCCCCACGTTTTAAGCTAACGAATCCTTTTCAGTCTCCTCCAATGTGGAAGCGGAGGCCACCGCACCAGCTGAGCGTGGCAAGGCGCGATGCGGCGTGCGTGAGTCACCAGGAGGTATCTATGGTGATGATGTCGGGGATGGTGGTGGCAGCGACAGCACCGGTAGTAAAGGCAGAAGTGATGGCACACGCTGTGAGCTGGTGATGAGGCACTAATGGCTGTGAGACTGAGGTGAGGGTGGTGGTGGTGGTGATGATGATGTTGATGGTAAAAAGGCGGTGAAGTTGTGAGGGAGTGGGGAGATGGGGTGGGGGAGATGGTGATGGCGTAGGTAGTGGAAATGGTTCTCGAGGCAGAGGTTATGGTAGCAAACTGCGGTGGCAGCAAATGCGATTGTCACAAAAATAATGAAGGTAGAACATGTAATGCCGAAGCTAACAGTGGGTGGTGACGAGGCGTTGGTGATGGGCTTCTGTCATAGCGGCGGACATTACATATCTAATGAATGGAGCAAATGGTGGCAGATGCAGTGGAGACAGAAGTAGAGTTGGTGGTGTCGAGTCATCGAAGGCAATGTTGGCGTATACAGCAACGGTGGAGGCATCGACAGCAGAGTCAATGGTGGTGATGACGGAGGTTTTGAAATCCGTGTAGGTGCGGGGAGCGGGATTGAACGCAACGTTGATGAAGGTGACGCCGGTGGAAGTGACACCAATAACGCAGAGATTACTGCAATGACGATTGCGGTGGACGCGCTTGCAGTGATAGTGATAGATGTAGTGATGTTGATGGTTGTGGTGGTGATAGAGGTGATGGTCTTAGTGATAGTGGAGGTAGTCTTACTAAAGGTGGTTGTGATGGTGGCGGCGGAAGTTGTATATAGTCGTTGATGATAGACAACCAGAAGAAGAACAAAATTTGAAAGAACAAAATTTGAAGAACCAAATTTTGCAGGAGGAAGGAGAAACACTTTTTATGGTAATAAATGTACAGTTAACTGAGTTTAGGCACTCTCCACTTTCTGTACAATAGTATTAAATATTTATTATTGTAATATTTTTCTGAAAACATTTTACGAAAACTTCTCATGTCGCTCTTACCACATACGAGATATTCTATCAATTGTAAAGGCTAAATAGGAGGGCTTTTTTATATTTAAAGACCACAATTTCTAGTTTTCTTTGGGAATTTTCATATCAAATTAAAGAACAAGCAAATTCTGAATCTCTGATACTAAAATGTAAAATTCGCCAATTCCGACACATAGAAGGTTGTCCATCATCGACAACGAATGCAGTTGTGAATTTAGTAGTAGTGGTGGTGGTGGTGGTTGTGGTGGTGGTTGTGGTGGTGGTGGTGGTGGTGGTGGTGTGGTGGTGGTGGTGGTGGTGGTGATAGTTGAGACGGCTGCGGCGGTGGAGGTGGTAACAGTGGTTGCGTCGGCGGTGGCGGAGGCGGAGTAGTTGCAGACGGTGTTGGGGGCGGGTTGCCGCCGTGGGGGCGGTGTCTGCTTGACAAAACCGCAGCGGCGCACTCACAGCGCGTAATTCTATTCTTGCGTCTTCCCGGAGGCGCGGGCGGCCGAGCCCACCCTCCTAGAACCCATCCCATTAGGAGCCGCCATTGTGCCCCGCTGTCTGCGTCTGCCCGTGTCGAGGGTGTCTCGTGCGTTGGAGAAGGGCGGGGCGGCTGAAGAGAGAGAGAGAGAGAGAGAGAGAGAGAGAGAGAGAGAGAGAGAGAGAGAGGGGGGCTCGCGAAGAGAAGACAAAGGGTAGATAGGGAAAGGAGGGGATGAGAAATGGCAGGTGGCAGGAAGTCATGAAGCAGAGGTATCGAGTGCTTTAAAGGGTGGCGATGTTTTCTTGAAATAAGAAGGGAAGATGGTGCAGTGTTTCAGAAATAGATTTAAAAAGGTTACAGGAATACTGAGAGTGAATGATGAGTGATATTTGAAATTTTGATTTTGAATGACACAAGGAAGTGATAAAGTGGTAACCGAAGCTTTGAGGATTTACAAGGAGTTCAACTTACGAAAAAACGTAACTAAAACACACGTAGAAAGCAGAAGCAGGGTGGAAAACTTCAGCTTTGGAAGTTTTCTACTGAGGAGTCATTGTGTTTTGTGCAAACTATGCAGGGTAAATGGGTCTGCAAGCCAAAGCTGATAAAAATCTTGTGGTCTCTTCATCTTGGTAGAGCGAACATCTGTTCATTGTTTTACCACTGACAATAAGTCTAATGCTATAAGATAAGTTTACTCACGGAAACACAGACAGTACCTTAAAGTATACACAACCAAATGTTTAGGAATAAGCCTCGTGTCAGGCATAGCTTGATTTAATCAAGTGATTGTGACGTTCGCCTCTGGTTACGCACCAAAAATTGTATTATGAGGTTCCAAAACACGATGAAATTTAAAAAATGTTTTATGCCACTTAATGTCCGTCACAAAAATACAACTTTTCTTATCTCCTTATGAAATATTCGAGAATATGCCTAATATAAAAGAACCAACCCGCAATCGAATCAACGCAATCGTCTTCAAACGACTGGCAGACACCTTAATTGTATTTTTAAATTATATTTTTGAATACGATATTTTATTGGAAACAATCTTTCGTCGATTACCATATATGGAAACAATATTTCGCCGATTACCAAAATTCAACAAAAACCACTCATTGCAGAAAATTCCAGACCAAACAGTTTGCCACCAGTAATGTCAACAATTTTAGAGAATTTTATACTCGCTGGGGCTGAACAAAAGCATTAAAGAACAATATTACTCCCCTCATCTGTTTGGCTGCATATCGCAATATGCTATCAGCAAAAATAGTTTCACGAGAGCCAACTGCATTCCCACTTCCCACTATAACTACACGATCGATTGGACTCCAACAAATGAAACAATAAAATATCTAATACTCGACTTAGCTGGAGAAAACCCAGATATAAAAACTAAACAAATATAAAACCTAAATAAATTAAACTGCACCTTCATCACCATCTACTTTATTTAATGCCCATTTTACATTCGGACATAAATCTGCTCACTTTGCTGTATGAACTGGATTGATCGAATCCCAAGTAAGTCTAAGTGGTCCGAAATAAGGGAAAAGTGTTGATCACTAAAGCACCTTGGTTCATTACAAACAAGGCAATTTCAATATGATTTGAAAACAAACACTATAACGTACCAAATAGATCATCTCGCGCACGGAATCATACATTAACCTTCTCCAGATACAGACATCTTACAAACTTGGTAAAAATCGTAACTACAAAACCAGAATAAAAAGCAAATTTCCTCTTCATTTTACAATACATTGGCAAATGGAATAACATTTATATAAGGTGCATCTTACTTCCTCTTCCTCGTCGTCGAAGGAAGTTAAGGTAAGTATGAAATGAATCATGTGCAGTTTGAACAATGTAAATTATCAAAATATAAATAATATTAATAATTCTGTGGTCACGGGGTAAACGTTCGTCAAGTCAAAAATTTCAGTTTCGAGAAAAGAAGGGTTAGATTATTGAGTTCTCCGCTTGTTCTTATGCTAAACACCATTTCTTAATGCTTTTTTCTCGTTAAGGAGGCAACATTTGAATTCGGTCGTTTTACTAAAATAAAATGTAGACACTTAACTTGTAGTTTCGGTATTTAACCGAATTTTGCCAAAAATTGACTTAAGAACTTTTACCCTGTGACCACAGAATTATAGAAATGATATTAAAATAATTCCAAACACTAGTATCGAGCTTTGGCGTTTAGAAAGTTGAGCTGCGATGAAGGTGAACCTTCATCAGTTATCAGTATGTGCCAAGCAGAATATGTGTCAGAGTTGATTGAAAATATATTGGTCAGCACCTGATAAGAATTTTGTATGGTTTCCTCTATTTGCATTTGGTATGTGATTAGCGTTCTCAAAAGAACAGCTATCGTACGTGAGTGTCCATGGCAAAGAAATGTTTCCCATTTTCCCATGCTTGTAGTGGCTGTCCAGGTATATTTTATAAGTTTAAATGTTGGCGAGTTCTTGTACATGGAAGCCATTTTACTAATATCCAGCAAGACGGAAGAAAAGAGATCGACCAGAGTGAAATGGAAGGATGGTGTAATGGTGGGAATGGAAATAAGAGATATGTTACAAAACACTTGCCATGACAAAGCAAAATGTCGCCTTGGGATGCGATAATCGGACAAAATAATGCTGCAATATTGATACAATAATAACAAACATCTTAATACAGTATACCCTCGTTAGCACGAACTCGCTTAACCCGAATTTCCCCGTAACACGAACAAAAGGTCTGTCCCTCCAAGGGATTACGGTAAAAGGGACATTCATAATATTTGAATGACAAGCATTTTTATAACACGGACTCCGATTTTTTCGCTCCCTTGGAATTCGTGTTAACGAGGGTATAATGTATTTTCCCATGTGTCAATCGGGAATGTAACAATGTGTTCATAGACGCAGTTGTTAGAATGATTGTGGGATGGAAAGCAATTGGCGTGCCCAAAAATATGAGAAGTCACCTGTAGCTTAGGTCGTTTATATTGAAGACCTTGGGACAATAACATGCTTTGCCACATTTTTGATGAAATTGAAATATTAATATATTTCGACGCCCTGTAGATGTTTCTAGATGTTGGGGTTTTATTTTAAAGATTCGCTGCAAGATGGCAACTGATATTCGTAAATTAATGTTCTTTATCCCTATGTGTAGAATGCAATGTACTCTCCATTTTCTCAAAACTTAAGTGTTGTGGCATAACATGTTACTTCCACGAGTTCTTCATTTCAACTCTCAAAAGCAGTGTTAGAACCATGCTTTCTTCATGAAATTGCTCCAGGCAAACCAAATGGGCAGCTAATTTTCAGTGGGTACTACAATGTCACTGTAGCTTACTCCATCATCGACTCCAAGAATTCTTTGTTTTCCGAGAACTTTGTGTAGTTATAAAATGCATTTTCAATTTCAGAGAAGAGTAGTCCATTGATGGAAGGCAATGTACGCACCCTTTCAAATTGTTCATAAGTTTCATTAACATACTTTCCCTACTACAGCATTATATTAGTATGCATAACATAGTACTCTAAGTAAATTATTAAAAAAATATTGTTAAATTATATTTGAATGGCTATTTCAGGTTACTGTAATCAACAAAAACTCGACAATACACAAAATCGAATGCCCTATACTTTTTCAGCTCACAGCACTTAAGTACTTCTTCACAATTGAAAATGTATTGTATGTCTTTTGCTTTCAAGGTCGGCAAAGCTACCCATACACGCTTTAGTTTCATACCAGGAGGGATTTTACTGCCTCAAAGCGTTCATCTTGGACTTTGGTTATTAATACAGCCCCCTCCTTCAGGTATGACTAATTCTCAGTCAGGCTGGCAGTCGGACACGTCGACCCGCAAAACTCCGAACATACGCCTCCCCGATGAAGCCTGGTTTCACCATCCGTTCAGCTCAGGGCTATCACTTTTCCAGACTGGACTGGAGTCGAATTAAGCGTCACTCACAATACGCCAGGGAGAAAGCCCCTACTCAATTCCCATGAGTATCGGGCACTGCCAGGAAGAAGCCAAGAGCCCAAATGGAGGCTATCGAGGGCGAGACCCCCGGCGGGTCGGAGTTCCCAACCCCTTTCCACGCTTAAGATATATCCCCGGAAAACCCTGTTTTCCGGGGATATGTCTCCCGGGAGATAAGTTTCCCGCTAGGACTTCTAACGTGGTTTGTGCCGGAACCCATACCTCCAATCATCCCCTCGGCCGGCAGGGCCTGATTGGTAAGCTGCTGGGTAGAGACCGTACTACTATTGCATAGCCAGATCACAGCACCCACTTTGGCACTAACGACGTGAGTGATGCTTAGAAACTCATGCTCCGGGGGGCCGTTTCCAACTTCCACCCGAACATCAGACCAATACAACCGACTGCCCTCCTCCCGCGTGCAGATTGAAACATGTCCAGAGCCGTTTTTATCCAACAATGTTATTTTCACAGTGCATGGAATCTCTTGCGGAGCTGGCAGGATGTGGTATATGTGTTGCCATTGGCTTCGCGTGAGCACTCGGCTGTGTTTCCGCTGCTCCCCTGGCTTCGCGCACCCGCCCCGTGCCGAGCCGAGCCGCACCGCGCCGCAGGAATTAGCCAATTTCTGCAGCGGGAAACTTTATTGCATCGGCGGTGGCGGCGGCGGCGGTGAAAGTTCGATGCACGTGCACTGAGCCGTGTGTAGGCAGCGGCCATAACGCAAGGCGAGACGGCGGGTGCTGGCGGGCGCCCTGCCTGCCTGCCCCCGAATGATATCGCTCCCCTACGAACGCGCCCACGTCGTATGTCAATGACCCGGGAAAATTTCTCTAGAACGCCTAGACGCGAATATCGAACCCGGAAATACCATTGCACCTACCCTGCAACGTCCACGCTGGGTGGTTTCTTTTCTATTTGACGTAGGTTGGACGGCAAGTCCCATGTTGTGTATTGGAAAATAACACATGCTTCTGATTTTAACGGATGTGTGTGTCATGAGACCGGGCATAAAAGTTACAAACAACCATTAAACAATGTGTGTTTAATGAATTGTATGTTGTTTTGGAACCGCTTGAATGTTCATTTTTCAATTAAACAGCAAAACATCCAGATCAATATTCTTCTAAACAATACAGAATTAAGTGTTAATATTGAACCGCTTGAAAGTTCATTTTCCGTTAAACAGCAAAACCTCCAGATCGGACACGTAAACCATTGCAACTGCCTACAGAGTTTATTTTCTTTCTGACGTTACTGTAGGTTCAAAATGTTTTAGATAGTGTGTTCAAATACGTATCTTGGAAAATTAATAACTATTAGCTTTGGCAATCATTATGACTACGCTGAACATAAATTTAAAAGCCCTTTAAAAGTCCATAATTGTATATTGATTTGGATGCAATTAAAATTTATTTTAGCAGACTCCACAACCTCCTGACGTGTGTTTTTGAACTCGAAAATATCACTCCAGTAATTTAGCTAGATAGTTGGTCTTTTTCCTTTTGTCTCAATAGTGTGCTCAAACTCTTTCAGACAGTTCATTTTACAAGTTTATCTACGCATCCGATTTTGAGAATACGTGAGAACACTGAAAATTAATTTAAATATTTATTACTGTATGTTATATAGAACTTAATGGTATATGATATAACATAAAACTGATCATAATGCCGGGCAAATTAAAAAAAGTTTTCATTTTACATTGAGAAATATTTTTCATGCCAGGAAAATTTAATCTAATTCATATTTATGTTTATGTACTTTCAGTGGTAAAATATCAACTTACCGTAAAGCAAATAATTTCTTTTCTCAAATGCACATAATATTTTGGCACGAGGAAAAATTAGTAGTAAGTAGCCTTAAAGGTATTAAGTGGCCTCCCCGGGCCTTACGGATTTTTTCCAGGTGTAACAAATTTCATAATATATTTTTCATAATATTAAGGCAATTTTGCTATTATTTAACATATTTTTATGTGAAGAATATATTTTTTTTGATGAAGGAAGGGAAGGTTGTTGGAACAGTCGCCCAGGCTGCCAAATGCTTCAGTAGAAATACAGCTCTATTCGGAAATCACATTTCTTGGTTCTCTATTCGGCGTAACTGCCTCTGACACGCTGTTTTGCAATTTTTCGTCGCCATTAACTTTGCTATTATCTTATTTTCACTAGCGCTTTGGTGTGAGAACTGGCTAATATGTCGAATCTGCCGCACAGGACAGGAATATTCACTTCGATATATTGCGCATCTTTGAAATTAAGCTATTGCACAACCCACACTTACCATAAATGTGAGTACCAGTGAGAGTCGAACCTTTAAATGTAATATTAGGCTGAATTTTGATAGATAAAGGCGCAATAAATATAATTTGAAGCCTACGACCTCGAAAGGACGGTTTCTGGTGCTAGGAATCACCTTACTTCTATGACAAGTAACAGATCACGCGCTTATCAAATTTAGATGTATTTTCTCAAGAAATTCTTATAACACGAGTATGTATAGTGAAAATCCAATTCGTCTTATATACCTATAATTCTTATTCTTCCGAGTCTTGATTTGTTACAATTGGCTAGGAATGAGAGCCGCAAAATTAATCTGTAATTCAGAAATAATTTTAGAGAATTTAATTATAATTCCTTCTATCAGTATGACGTCACATAAAAGAAACATAACTTTGTTTTACATGGGTGAAACAGGGTATTATGCAGCTAGAAGCTGGAAAGCACGCTTTCGAATCTCTTGCGGCAAACGCAAACTGTTTTCTCATGAACCGCTTGCAACCCACGCAACAAGAGCAGCCACTGCCTGCGAAACGCGGTAGCACTTCCCTCGTCCCCGCCCCACCATGGACCCGCCCGGAGGCCCCGTCCCACAACCCAGCCCCTTCACCACCACGTCACATCACCGCTCTATAGGTCCGCTCCGCCCCGTCCGTCCCGCCACGCCTTGACCGCCCCCTCCGCCCTCCGCATCACACGCTATATCTGTCACCTGCGTCGCCACGCCCCATCTCTTCCCTGCCCTTCCCACCGCCATGCGGCTCCCTGCTCCGCTCTACATCACACGCTCTATTTATCCACCCCGTCCCGACACTCTCCCCCGCCCCACCTCTCCCCGTCCCACTTTGCCCCGCCTCCCCTTGTCCCGCCCCACTCTCCCCGCTTCACCTCGCCCCGCACGCAACGCTCCGCCGCGCCCCGCCCTAGGCATCACACGATCTATCTGTCCAACCCACCCCGCCAAGCCTACTTCTCGCCCCGTCCCGCCTCTACTACGCCCTGTCCCACCTCCCCCTGCTCCTCCTCTTCCCGCCCACCCCGTCCTTCCCTGCCCTCCCCACCTCACCCTTCCCTCCCCCTCTTCGCCCCGTCCCGCCTACCACCGCATCGCTCGACCCCGCCACGCCGTGCAGCATTACCCGCTCTATCGGCGCGATCATCGGCGATGCGAGCGGTGCACTGGGCGAGCAAGCATCGCCCGCTCGCGCTTATCTAATCGCGCGCAGATAGGCTGCCCATTAGCCAGCGGTGCCTACGTGGAAAAGCGAAGCGGCCGCCCTCGTTGCGCACTCGCGACGAGCCCTGCAGCCACTGTCCCTCCTCCACGTGCAGCAGCGGACGCCAACCTTTCGGACTGCGTCAGCCGCTTATTCTTCATTGCAATTCCCACCGAAATGTAATATTAGTTTTCTCAAAAAAATAAACCATTGGTAAGTGAAATGGTAATAATGTCATTTTTTGAAAAGTAAATCACAAATACTTTTGAGTTTATCTGTAATTTTCAAATCACGAATAGTATTTGGGAGGATTATTTTACGAATGATAGTAAATATTAAAGTAATATTGATATCAATAATTATTTCATTAATTAATACTTAATAATATAAACTACACCAACTTTCAGCCATGTTGTACGTAAAAAAGTGCTCTTCGTGACATTAATCTATTTGATAAAGCAAAAAGAGGTTCAAATTGCTTCGAAAAAAGTTTCTGATTCTTCTAGATGGAAGAAAATCTTGAACCTAAGTAGTACATGTTCATGGGTGAAACAATAAGAGAAATTGCAATTTGATTAAAACAAAATGCATATATTGACTAGAAATGCAGAAAATCTGAATTCATTGTAATCGTCAATGCTTATTTAATCATAATAAAACAATTAATATTGTATAATTGGAACCAAAGAGTTGAAGTTAAATCATCATGGAATGACGAGGCCTAGTTGGATAAGGCGAATGTTCCACACTTCGTAAATCAGGGTTAAAAAGTGAAAATAGATTCAGACTCAAACCAAACATTGAACAACCAGGTCGTGAATCTTGTGTTACTTCGTACACGCCCAGTTCTAGACACTGTACATGGGTACACAGTAATACTAAGCATTTATTAAAAAAATTTAAGAAAACATTAACTCGTGCAATTAAATTGCATAGAATTTATACTGACCAATTAATTTTAATTGGTTTTAAAGATTTTGCTTGTTATTGACCACTCGTTCCACACACTGAGTGAGTTATGAAAAGCTTCACTTCCGAAATGTAATAAAGCGCGCTAAATTTGTTGACACAAGCATCAGAAGTATAACGCAGGGGCCCATACGCAAAATTCTTTGCCATTTTATTCATAGGAGGTATTCTACAAGTCTGATTTGGAAAATTGATTTAATACGTCCTAGAACTGACAATAGAGAGGTTGAACATTTCAGAAGATGATTTTCGCAAAACTGTCACTCTGAGGGCCGGATATAAAAACTTTGTTGTTCAAAATGTATGATTAAATATATATTAACATCATTACAGATATTTTCACAATATATTAAAATCAATAAATGAATGATATTTGAACTAGCTGATTACCCGACGTTGCTCAGATATTTACTTTTCACAATTAAACATGGCATTGGATCCGCTCCACCCAGCAACAATGTCCTATATGTGCACTGCAAAGTGCATGAAACTACGTTTTCTAAAAAAATATTTTCTGGTAACATTTTGAATTGCGACCACCTATGTTTTCCTCCGTTGATCAAAGATAATTAACGCAACATTTGGGACCAATCACTCCAGTGGTGAAAACATTTTTGTAAAATATACATATGCCCATATCCTTATGTAGCAATCCAGTAACCTGCATCCGTCTGTCTGCCAGTCCGCCACTCCTTTCGAGTCCACCCATCGAGGCAAATAAATCATTTGACCTGTCTTGCAAAATCATCTAGATTCAAATACATGTCTTTAACAAACATGTTCTTAGCGTTTTTAAGCAACTGAGTCGGGTTTTGAGTTCCTTACGGCACATTTAGAGGCGATCAATAGCTCATTTGATTCCTCCCAACAAAGCACATGGAATGGGACAATTCTTAGCGAGTTCCCTTTAGGTTTTTCTGAAAACCAATTGAAAAACATGTATTTTTGATGGTTTCAAGGCACCAACATAGGTGAAATGCTGTGCATTATTGTGCTTTCTTTCCGGTTTTTACATAAACCGTTACGACTGGATTCTTTAGATTGACGATAATTAAACCTAATTTTGAAATGAAAGAAAAACTTCAATTCAATATTTTAATCAATACATTTGATGTAACTTTCTATGCCCTAAAATGGACGATCCGCCAAGGAAATATGAACATCTACTTGGTTATCGTTTATTTTAAGCAATCGTTTTATTGCTTGAAACTTTCCTTGTTTCTCTTCGACTACGGATTAGTGCCATAATTTTACACTAATAAAAGCACTTTCGCGAGTGACGTATTTTAAAAGCAATAAGGGAACGACAAAGTAGCCTGCCAAATCTTTATACAATCTGGATACAGGTTCGAAGTGGCCGGATGAGAGGGAGTCATCTGTCATTCACTTTTGTACAACAAAATTAATGAACTGTCTAATCGAAAGCAACATTTATGAACACTTTCTTCCTTCTGGTCAAATTTTAACACGTCACGTCAAAAACGACGTAAAAAAATTCATGCGACATTTAACGCCAGAATTGAGAACGTAAGCTCAGGATTTAGGTCTGCGCTTTGTCTACATGAATGTCCTAACTGGCTACAACCCGTCCATTACCAGAGCTACTTCTTTTAAGAGAAGAGAACTAGAGTTGATCCCACCGAACATCTTCTTTCTCTTATCATTACTGCGTCTTTTGGAACCTTGTAAGACCCCCCCGTTTCCGGATTCAGCAAATACTTGAGCAACACAGCAAGTTCTCTGCAGAGTAGCCCAGGTTTGTGTGGGCGGCTGTTGTGTCAAGGGAAGAGGAAAAGATTAAGTCTCGTCCTGAGTACTTCAGGCTGTTTGCCAGGGTGTCGAAACTGACGAGGGGCGGCGGAATGTTGAATGACTCCCCCATAACTTTATTGTTGGACCCTTAGGGACATACCCATGACTTGTTATTCATACGAAAATCACAGGAAAAGTGTCATTCAATCTTCCTTACTGAATATATTGTACGGACATTAACGATTGAAAATCATTATAGATTTTACCACTGTTGACTACTATTTAAGTAGGAAAGGTTTTACTTTGGGTGACATTATAATAGGAACTTTGACTTCTTACCAGCGCCGGGCTTATGATGACCATCTACGTTTGCCACGGTAATCACTGAATAACAAATGCGACTGTGGCAAGAAATTAATAAGGTTAATTTTAAAATATACAACATTTATTTTATTTTAGCTGAGGAGGATCGAACTGTGCTATGGATATATATGGCCAAATTATGGGACGTTGCCAATGGTAACAAATGCCCGCAATAAAACAGGTTTAACTGTAGCTTGTTCCTCTGGCTGCCACGTTTTTCTCACCTTGGCTCCTGGAATAACTTTGACGTACAACACGCAATATTTAGAGTTATGTTTTAACTCTCCCGGCGTGGGTAACGCGGGGGTCCCTGTGGGAACCCCCACGATCCTTTTCTTCCAGGCTTGTTGTGATACCGCACGTTGGCTACACTGACCATTGCTTTAGTACCTTTCTCTTTTTGTATCATGATATTTAGTGTGCTCTCAATTTGCCAGTTTAGTGAGTTTTATAGCCGTGTAACAGCTATTGTTTTGTTGGGGTGCCCGAAGACCCCCGCGTTACCTTCTACGTTAGCAAAAGTGGCTTCAGTCTCGTACATTCTATTAGTTTGGGAACGCATTGCATGCTGTATTTTTACGTTAGGGATTCCCCTGAAAAAGTAATACTGACATTTTAGGTCACTTTATATGTTAAGAAATGAGTGGAAGAATACGCCAACTTTTGCTCAAAGCGGGAACAGAATATCGTTACTCACCGCCCTGGAAAAAGCTGTCTGCACGCATATCCAAAAGACCAGGATAATGTTTTCTTTTTGTTTATTGATTAGGATATGATTGAGAGAATTACAGAATCCACAAACATCAAAAATGAAATGGATTTAGAGAGGAAATAAAAATGATCGCAGTCCTTATAAGATTGACAAAGAGGAAATGAAGGGCAGTAATTATGGTACGTATTTTGGCTGGGTCTGTGAAATCAGGGCACCAAAATCTTGCTGATTGTGAATCTGGATAATATGGGTATTGGACATTTTCCATTATACTTTGAATTTGAAAAGATTTCAATTTTTGCTACGAACATGGGCTTGGATGTGACAACAACGCGCAGACCGGTAGAAAAATTAACTCCAAATATTAGATGCTTTCCTGATGAATTCTCAGAGTTGTTTTAGGAACTAAATTCTTAATAATTGTTTAATTGCATGCAAAACATTGTTTATAATTGAAGAAGAAATTATATTAATTTAATTTTTTTAAATAATTTAGTATATATCATGAAAAGAGAGTGGGGGTCTGGAGACACCCCACGTTACCACTTTGGTTTCAAAAAGTCACGTTACCACTGCAGGGTTAATAAACGGAAAAAATACAAATTCAAACAAAACTTTAATAAGTTTTCAAACATTTTCGTGATTTCAATGAAATTTTAACGAATATCGACTCATTATTACGGCAATACGGGTCTAAGAAGAAAGTGCCTAGTTTTATTTTTAATTCGAAAACAGTCATTGCTATGGACATAGTACATTCATATTGAGTACCGTGGTCCTGGCAGGGCAGAGAGCAAGTTAGTGCAGAGTAAACGGAATAACGCAGAAAATCAGTGAAACCGTAGAAAAAGAAAAATCAGGCCAGTTAGCCATTCGGTTCCTGCATTCTTCACACTTTAGATAAACTATTTCCTATTATTATTCACTTCGTGTATATTGATGCCAGTATATAAACCATAATTATCCCCATAATTTGCTAGCAAACGTCCAGTGCATCAACCATGTCACTACTACTAGAGAGAACGTGGCAGAAAGCCAGATGGCGCGCGGTGAGACTATGATGTAGCTTCCGAAATCCACGGCGATACAAAGCTTTGAACAGAACAAAACCACATCCACGCAGCGCACTCGATGGTGAGTGGTGGCGGTGTGGGGACGGTGTGGTGGCGGTGTGGAGATTGGCGGCAGAGCGGTCGACATTGGGTCGCTTCTCTCGAGACCGCGTTTTAGACGCAGTTTTACTCTGGCAACAGCCGTTGGCACGAGCGAACGGCATTGCCCAATAGGTCATTATGCTTCATTCAATGCCAGCTCCTAGCCTTGATTGCTCGATTGATTTGTGATTCCGGGCGCGTCAACCGCTAAGGATTGGCCTTGTCGCGGAAATGTAGTGCATGTTTTTATCGCGGGGGAGGAGGCGGTGATCTTCCCCCCGCGCTGGTGGGAGATCCGGCGCCGCCCTGCGCCGCCTGCGAGATTTTCCCCATCCATTAACTCCTACCGGCCGGGCGCATGATTTGAATTTGCACTAGATTTGTGAATGTGGCATCTTTAGAGTTCTCTGCTTGGTCAATGATGGCAGCGCCGGAAACTCATGTGTCAGCTGATAACTCATCTCGAAACAAAATTCCGACCCCTTGAGACACTGCACTTGTGAGAACGTGCATATTTTGTGTTGTTGTCAAGGTTTATTGACGTATAAATGAGTTTGTAGCTGAATTTTGCGTTTTGTTAACATAAATGTACATTAGGCAAGGTTACATATGAATTGTTTGATTATAACATGTAGTTATTTCAATGATTGTAATTTTACAGATTTTGTTTTCTCAAAATTAATATTTTGAGTGAGAGAATCTGCTATTTTGTTACCGAAGTGAGGCAAACAAGCTTCATTCACAAGTCTTGTGGCAAAGTCAAATCATGCCGTCAGGGCAACCGTTCGAGTCGGGCAGAAGCCTCTCGACTGGTTTCCCGGCATGTATGATAGTGTAGTGCTTGTCAGTACAAGTGTGTGTAAGTAAAGAGTGATGGTATGACAAGGAAGGGGAAGTACAGATCGCGGCGGTCCGTTCATTTCCTATTTCCGCCTTTAGGTTTTCAATGAGCTTTCTTTCCAAGTTAACTCATTGAAAGGTAACTCCATGTCACAACATTGGTGTAATAATGTTACTATTACCAGACACACTTTTCCCCCAGAAACTTCGCAAATTCCAAGAGACGTCTTGGAGTAGGGTTTGACGTAAAGACACCGCTTCATTTTCTATTACTTCAGATTAAACGCAGCATAGGACACTTTTTAGAAGATTTAGCATACATATTTTTCATTAGTACACAAGAACTTAACGTTGCAAAATTGTATATAAGGGAATAAAGCCCTAAAAGCGGAAGATTTTTGAGAAACTTAGAAAAATATTCTATATGGCCAGTAATGGGGCTTTTACCTTAGGTGTGAATAGAAAATATCACAAAAATTGTTTCCATTTTGTGGAGGGGATGGGCCTGGTTGTCAGTGTGCCAACCAATAACCGATTGAAATGTGCTCAAATTGAAAGTATGGGACGCAAGTAACTCCGAAAGGGATTTCTGATAAATGATGGTCAAGGGAACTTGAAACTAAAAAATCGATACATGAAAATTAAGAGCTTGGTTGAAGGTTACGTTTAAGAGAACACAATAATACTACCGTGTTCTTAATGGCAATCCTGAAAATATTACGGTTGTCGGTTGATTCGTTTGAACAGAGAGATCTTTAATATCTTAAAACTTCGTAAGTAAGCATGAAACTTTTATACAAATGATTTGCACCGTATTACGTAAGAAAATGAAATTTCATATCTTTGCATGATATACGAAAGCGTTGTTATCGTAGTGTGACAATGGAAAATCAGAGCTGATAGTACATACATTCATGAATTCCTGTTTAATTCTGTTACTCCAAATAAAATTTTATGAAATAAGAATAAAAAATGAAGATATTTTGTAATTTGCTTACATTGAATTCGGAAAATTTTTGAGCAGGTTTTGAGATTTTCCACTCTAGCTTCTCCTTCATTGTGTGTTACAGTGTTCAGAAGTGCAACTTCCAAACTCGCTGCAGTAATGCGTTCAACCACCTTGGCTCGCTGACAGGTTTCCTGTCATGGTTCGTCGCCCACCAGACCCACGTGCGAACTCACTCTCGTTAATCAAGTGCGCTGGCCTGAGCGTTTTCTGACACATAGAGAGACGAGAACATTGCAAACGATGAAGGCTTGAGACCTACTGAGCACCAGAAAATCTTCAGATGCCTTTGTCGTTTTAAAAATAAATTTCCGAATTACAACAACTTGTGTCTTTCTTAACTTCAGTGAACATCATTGTTTCAGAAACTGATATTCTGTCTTACTTTCTCGAGATTTTGTTTTTTATGATTCTTGAACGTTCGTGTTTATTCAAATGTTTTAGAAACAAGGTTAGGGCATCGATTTGCTAAGCTATGTCGCTGTTTACCCTTCATACTATTTAAATTTTTGCTGGGAAAATATTCTCTTGGACAGATTTTGGCCGCGACAAACAGTATTTCAACTTCTGAAAATGGAAGGAAAACCCCTAAAATCGTTTACTCAGTTCCACAGAACGATGTGCGAAAGTAGTAAAAATTCTTAATAGCAACAAAACATCCTTTATAGCTATGAATAATCTATTGCTTTACGTGTATTGCTAACGTGTGATAATGTAATTAGTTTCACATTTATTCCTGTTGTAATTGTAACCTTTCTTGTTAATAAAGGCGATCTTAAATAAACCAAATAAAAACAGTATTTTACAGGTGGCACATGCCTCAGTGTGCACAACTGAAAATGTTGCGACTGGGTAGTACACCCATCTTCAGTTTGGAAGGCGATGATCCATGCCTGACGGGAGGTTCTCGTGCCCCGCGCCTCCTCGTCCACCCGCTT
>JAHLJT010009436.1:202651143-202741730 GCA_031308135.1 Acheta domesticus | reverse complement strand
TTGTCAACCCCTTTTAGTTTCTTAGTCACCTCGCCTTTCAAGTTGGAAATTTCGGGGATCTGTCTTTAAATTTATCACGAGCCCAATGTCCCAAATTTAATTGCTTTTCTGAAACGGTTGCAATATCCTTGTTTATGCTGTCTTTAAATTCTGTCATTTGTTGAACTGTTTCAGACTGGAGCGATTCGCATTTCTTTAGTTGGCCTGTTAATGTTCTTTGATGTCAGAAATTTGCGTAGAATTATTTCAACAGCAGAGGCGAGAGAGGCGATTTTAGTGCTCTGTTTATCGACCTTTGAATTAACCGAATTTAGTTGTTGAGACACCTCACTTTGAAAAAGGGTGAAATTAGTGAGGTGTTCGTCTAATCTACTATCAAGGGCACAAAATTTCGAATCAAATCTGGAATTCAAGTCCTGAAATTTAGAATTTAATTCTTGACGCTTGTTCGTCAAATTGTGATCGAAATTGACAAAATTCTTGACGCTGTTCGTCAAATTTTGCAATAAGGAGTGCTGAAAAATTGAGACATTTGGTCTGAGGGTGGCGTCGGAGCGGCCGCGGCGAGGGTAGGTCCGGCCTCGGCGGTACTCGTCTCGAGTACCTGCTCTAAAGAAACCCCGACAGTAGGGGCGAGAACAGCTGGGGGGCGTGAGCTCGGCAGGCGCGTCGGCGTTTGCGGGAGCGGGGTCAGAAACCTCGGGGTTTTGAATGGGATTATTTTCAGCATCGTGGAGCGAGCAATCCTCGAAGTGACGTAAGTACGATAATGACGCCTACAGCGCGTTACACATGAGTACACAACCAAACACAATAAAAGAAAAGTACAAACACACACAATGAAATGTTAGAGGATAACACTGAGAAATAAACATAAAATTTCAAATAGAAAGTAAACACTATTAAGTAAACATATAATTGTTACGTGACGGAAATAGCACGTATAATGAAAAAGGAAAAAAAATAAAATAGAGTTCAATTAACCACACTTAAACACTATATGACGCATTAAGAATTGTAAAAAGAAAAATAACAATAAAATGAAATAATGCGTCTGAAAAGAGAGTGAAATGTTCTTATAAATACACTTTGGGCTTCTAAGTTATGAGAATCACTGTAATACTCTGAGCATTCACTGATACAAAATATGTAAAAATTACCGGAAGTTCAATATAAATTTAAGTCTCACAGCAAGCAAAGTGATTGAAAACCTCATAAAATACAATATCAAAAGAAACACACATTAAAACCAAATGCAATCTTCAGTTGGGCAATAATTGAGCAAGCGTAAACGGAAAATGGATAAGAAAGAATTAGTGAGTTCAATAAGAAAAACACAGGTGCGAGTAACACAAAGTAAAATACTAGTTAAAAACCACGTTGTGTGTCAATTTATGCTCTGCACGCTGCACAAGCTGAATTATACGTGAAAAAACAAACGAAGTTGGGCGACCAATTTATGAGATGCCCGCTACACAAGTTCAATTATTCGTGAATAGAAAACCACGTTGGGTGTCAATTTATGATCTGAGTCTACACAAGCTCAATTATTCGTATAAAAACAACCACGTTGGGCGTCCAATTTATGATCTGAGTCTACACAAGCTTCAATTATTCGTATAAAAAACAACCACGTTGGGCGTCAATTTATGATCTGAGTCTACACAAGCTCAATTATTCGTATAAAAACAACCACGTTGGGCGTCCAATTTATGTGATGGAACTACTCACAAAATGGAGGCGCCGACACACTTATGGTGTGACAGTCGTCCCAAGTCGCAGGAGGGGACACGCGCTGAATTTATTTAAAAGGGCGCCAAGCGCATGCCCACTTACCTGCTTAATGTCGCCGGCGTTGAGCGTCTCAGGGGTGAGCGCCCTGGGTTCGAAGGGTTGCATTTGGTGGTTTCTTAAGATTTAGAATAATAACACTTTGCTATGGTATTAATTGGTTCACCCGACCAAATGGCGGGGACTAATTTATTCAAAAAATTAAACGAAGAGAAACTGTTCAGGTTGATGCTGGGTTATTGTCACTTTAGTAGCCGATTAATGAATGATGGTGATGACAACTTACAATCTGTGATGTTAGATGGTAATGTCACCGCGACTGGATTGCTCGCCGAGCGACGGAGAAAGTGTAGTCGGACCCTCAGGAGGCGACGCCGGAACGTTGCAAGGTTGGCCTCCGATTGCCTCCGGGGTGATGACGCCGGCGCACGGGACGTCGGCGGTGGATGACCGGGCAGTGGTGACGTGATGCTCGCGCGCGTCTCAGGCCGTCACACGACACCTGGACCGCGTATGACGCTCGAAGCCAAACTTTGGCTATTCGGAATTAATTCCGTGAAGACCGGGCAAGTTTCGCAGTGGTCGGCTCAGTGTGTGCCTTACCCACTGCTGCTGTTCCCTTTCTACCGCAGGTTTCATTAACTGACTAATATTCGGTGGTTTTCTTAACTACCACTGTTAATCTACTCAAAACTTTACTTGTTGGTTTCTATCTCCCACGACTTCTCCTGCACGACCGTCCTCTCTCGCGTCTGTCGCCCGTCCTCCCTCTCTGGCCCTCGCTCGCCCGTCTCTCCCTTTCGTTTTCTCGAAAAATCTCAAAGTGCTCACGTGCTTCCTGCCTAGTGATTTTATTGGTCGGATTTGAACTTCTCGAACCTTCTATTTCATCAACGGTGCCTTCTGGTTGTTCATTGGCCGGCATTGTTAGGCCGGAGGAGCGCGCACGTGTCCCTTCTGCTTTGGCATGTGATGATTTTATAGGCTTTTAGAGGATTATTGAGCCGGGTGCGATCGCCAAGTCGCTAAAATGGTTGTTCCGGTTGTCGATCATCCAGTATTGTTGGACAAAGGGTAAGATTTATTGTTAGGGGCTTCTGGAGAACTTGGGCCGTTGGGCGGAACTAAATCGGGTCGCGGTGGACGCGTGGCCCTTTCCAACTTCCGGTAATTTGGCGTGACGCGGGGGTGAGAGGGTGCGATGGTCACCCGACGCATCGCGGTATTGTCAGAAAAAGGGTATAATTGATAGTTGAAAGTTTATGGGGGACTTGAGCGGCTGGGCGTATATAATTCGAGGGCGCGTAGTTCTTTCCTGCCGTCCGGTAATTTGGCGTGACGCAAGGGTGGAGGACTGCGATGGTCCCCGACACATCGCAATACACGCTTTAGTTTCATACCAGGAGGGATTTTACTGCCTCAAAGCGTACATCTTGGACTTCGGTTCTAATACAGCCCCCTCCTTCAGGTATGACTAATTCTCAGTCAGGCTGGCAGTTGGACACGTCGACCCGCAAAACTCCGAAGATACGCCTCCCCGATGAAGCCAAACGCCATCCGTTCAGCTCAGGGCTATCACTTTTCCAGACTGCACTGGAGTCGAATTAAGCGTCACTCACAATACGCCAGGGAGAAAGCCCCTACTCAATTCCCATGAGTATCGGGCACTACCAGAAAGAAGCCAAGGGCCCAAATGGAGGCTATCGAGGGCGAGACCCCGGCGGGTCGGAGTTCCCAACCCCTTTCCACGCTTAAGATATATCCCCGGAAAACCCTGTTTTCCGGGGATATGTCTCCCGGGAGATAAGTTTCCCGCTAGGACTTCTAACGTGGGTTTGTGCCGGAAGCCATACCCCCAATCATCCCCTCGCCGGCAGGGCCTGACTGGTAAGCTGCTGGGTAGCGACCGTACTACTACAGCATAGCCAGATCACAGCACCCACTTTGGCACTAACGACGTGAGTGACGCTTAGAAACTCATGCTCCGGGGGGCCGTTTCCAACTTCCACCCGAACATCAGACCAATACAACCGACTGCCCTCCTCCCGCGTGCAGATTGAAACATGTCCAGAGCCGTTTTTATCCAACAATGTTATTTTCACAGTGCAAGGAATCTCTTGCGGAGCTGGCAGGATGTGGTATATGTGTTGCCATTGGCTTCGCGTGAGCACTCGGGCTGTGTTTCCGCTGCTCCCCTGGCTTCGCGCACCCGCCCCGTGCCGAGCCGAGCCGCACCGCGCCGCAGGAATTAGCCAATTTCTGCAGCGGGAAACTTTATTGCATCGGCGGTGGCGGCGGCGGCGGCGGTGAAAGTTCGATGCACGTGCACTGAGCCGTGTGTAGGCAGCGGCCATAACGCAAGGCGAGACGGCGGGTGCTCGCGGGCGCCTGCCTGCCTGCCCCCGAATGATATCGCTCCCCTACGAACGCGCCCGCGTCGTATGTCACTGACCCGGGAAAATTTCTCTTGAACGCCTAGACGCCAATATCGAACCCGGAAATACCATTGCACCTACCCTGCAACGTCCACGCTGGGTGGTTTCTTTTCTATTTGACGTAGGTTGGATGGCAAGTCCCATGTTGTGTATTGGAAAATAACACATGCTTCTGATTATACGGATGTGTGTGTCATGAGACCGGGCATAAAAGTTACAAACAACCATTAAACAATGTGTGTTTAATGAATTGTATGTTGTTTTGGAACCGCTTGAATGTTCATTTTTCAATTAAACAGCAAAACATCCAGATCAATATTCTTCTAAACAATACAGAATTAAGTGTTAATATTGAACCGCTTGAAAGTTCATTTTCCGTTAAACAGCAAAACCTCCAGATCGGACACGTAAACCATTGCAACTGCCTACAGAGTTTATTTTCTTTCTGACATTACTGTAGGTTCAAAATGTTTTAGATAGTGTGTTCAAATACGTATCTTGGAAAATTAATAACTATTAGCTTTGGCAATCATTATGACTACGCTGAACATAAATTTAAAAGCCCTTTAAAAGTCCATAATTGTATATTGATTTGGATGCAATTAAAATTTATTTTAGCAGACTCCACAACCTCCTGACGTGTGTTTTGAACTCGAAAATATCACTCCAGTAATTTAGCTAGATAGTTGGTCTTTTTCCTTTTGTCTCAATAGTGTGCTCAAACTCTTTCAGACAGTTCATTTTACAAGTTTATCTACGCATCCGATTTTGAGAATACGTGAGAACACTGAAAATTAATTTAAATATTTATTACTGTATGTTATATAGAACTTAATGGTATATGATATAACATAAAACTGATCATAATGCCGGGCAAATTAAAAAAAGTTTTCATTTTACATTGAGAAATATTTTTCATGCCAGGAAAATTTAATCTAATTCATATTTATGTTTATGTACTTTCAGTGGTAAAATATCAACTTACCGTAAAGCAAATAATTTCTTTTCTCAAATGCACATAATATTTTGGCACGAGGAAAAATTAGTAGGAAGTAGCCTTAAAGGTATTAAGTGGCCTCCCCGGGCCTTACGGATTTTTTCCAGGTGCAACAAATTTCATAATATATTTTTCATAATATTAAGCAATTTTGCTATTATTTAACATATTTTATGTGAGAATATATTTTTTTTATGAAGGAAGGGAAGGTTGTTGGAACAGTCGCCCAGGCTGCCAATGCTTCAGTAGAAATACAGCTCTATTCGGAAATCACATTTTTTGGTTCTCTATTCGGCATAACTGCCTCTGACACGCTGTTTTGCAATTTTTCGTCGCCATTAACTTTGCTATTATCTTATTTTCACTAGCGCTTTGGTGTGAGAACTGGCTAATATGTCGAATCTGCCGAACAGGACAGGAAATATTCACTTCGATATATTGCGCATCTTTGAAATTAAGCTATTGCACACCCCACACTTACCATAAATGTGAGTACCAGTGAGAGTCGAACCTTTAAATGTAATATTAGGCTGAATTTTGATAGATAAAGGCGCAATAAACATAATTTGAAGCCTACGACCTCGAAAGGACGGTTTCCGGTGCTAGGAATCACCTTACTTCTATGACAAGTAACAGATCAAGCGCTTATCAAGTTTAGATCTATTTTCTCAAGAAATTCTTATAACACGAGTATGTATAGTGAAAATCCAATTCGTCTTATATACCTATAATTCTTATTCTTCCGAGTCTTGATTTGTTACAATTGGCTAGGAATGAGAGCCGCAAAATTAATCTGTAATTCAGAAATAATTTTAGAGAATATAATTATAATTCCTTCTATCAGTATGACGTCACATAAAGAAACATAACATTGTTTTACATGGGTGAAACAGGGTATTATGCAGCTAGAAGCTGGAAAGCACGCTTTCGAATCTCTTGCGGCAAACGCAAACTGTTTCTCATGATCCGCTTGCAACCCACGCAACAAGAGCAGCCACTGCCTGCGAAATGCGGTAGCACTTCCCTCGTCCCCGCCCCACCATGGACCCGCCCGGAGGCCCCGTCCCACAACCCAGCCCCTTCACCACCACGTCACATCACCGCTCTATAGGTCCGCTCCGCCCCGTCCGTCCCGCCACGCCTTGACCCGCCCCCTCCGCCCTCCGCATCACACGCCATATCTGTCACCTGCGTCGCCACGCCCCATCTCTTCCCTGCCCTTCCCCCCGCCATGCGGCACCCTGCTCCGCTCTACATCACACGCTCTATTTGTCCACCCCGTCCCGACATTCTCCCCCGCCCCACCTCTCCCCGTCCCACTTTGCCCCGCCTCCCCTTGTCCCGCCCCAACTCTCCCCGCTTCACCTCGCCCCGCACGCCACGCCCCGCCACGCCACGCCCTAGGCATCACACGATCTATCTGTCCAACCCACCCCGCCAAGCCCTACTTCTCGCCCCGTCCCGCCTCTACTACGTCCTGTCTCACCTCCCCCTGCTCCTCCTCTTGCCGCCCACCCCGTCCTTCCCTGCCCCTCCCCACCTCACCCTTCCCTCCCCCTCTTCGCCCCGTCCCGCCTCCCACCACCTCGCTCGACCCCGCCACGCCGTGCCGCATCACCCGCTCTATCGGCGCGATCATCGGCGATGCGAGCGGGTGCACTGGGCGAGTAAGCATCGCCCGCTCGCGCTTATCTAATCGCGCGCAGATAGGCTGCCCCATTAGCCAGCGGTGCCTACGTGGAAAAGCGAAGCGGCCGCCCTCGCTGCGCACTCGCAACGAGCCCTGCAGCCACTGTCCCTCCTCCACGTGCAGCAGCGGACGCCAACCTTTCGGACTGCGTCAGCCGCTTATTCTTTCATTGCAATTCCCACCGAACTGTAATATTAGTTTTCTCAAAAAAATAAACACAGTATTTGGGAGGATTATTTTACGAATGATAGTAAATATTCAAGTAAATATTGATATCAATAATACTTCATTAATTAATACTTAATAATATAAACTACACCAACTTTCTGCCATGCTGTACGTAAAAAAGTGCTCTTCGTGACATTAATCTATTTGATAAAGCAAAAAGAGGTTCAAATTGCTTCGAAAAAAAGTTTCTGATTCTTCTAGATGGAAGAAAATCTTGAACCTAAGTAGTACATGTTCATGGGTGAAACAATAAGAGAAATTCCAATTTGATTAAAACAAAATGCATATATTGACTAGAACTAATGCAGAAAATCTGAATTCATTGTAATCGTAAATGCTTATTTAATCATAATAAAACAATTAATATTGTATAATTGGAACCAAAGAGTTAAAGTTAAATCATCATGGAATGACGAGGCCTAGTTGGATAAGGCGAATGTTCCACACTTCGTAAATCAGGGTTAAAAAGCGTCAAAAAAGGCTAAATTTGTTGACACCGGCATCAGAAGTATAACTCAGGGCCCTTACGCAAAATCTTTGCATTTTATTCATGGGAGGTATTCTACAAGTCTGATTTGGAAAATTGATTTAATACGTCCTAGAACTGACAATAGAGAGGTTGAACATTTCAGAAGATGATTTTCGCAAACTGTCACTCTGAGGGCCGGATATAAAAACTTCGTTGTTCAAAATGTATGATTAAATATATATTAACGCCATTACAGATATTCTCACAATATATTAAAATCAATAAATGAATGATATTTAAACTAGCTGTTGCTCAGATATTTACTTTTCACAATTAAACATGGCATTGGATCCGCTCCACCCAGCAACAATGTCCTATATGTGCACTGCAAATTGCATGAAACGACGTTTTCTAAAAAAATATTTTCTGGTAACATTTTGAATTGCGACCACCTATGTTTTCTCCGTTGATCAAAGATATTAACGCAAAGTTTGGGACCAATCACTCCAGTGGTGAAAACATTTTTGTAAAATATTCATATGCATATATCCTTATGTAGCAATCCAGTAACCTGCATCCGTCTGTCTGCCAGTCCGCCACTCCTTTCGAGTCCACCCATCGAGGCAAATAAGTCATTCGACCTGTCTTGCAAAATCATCCAGATTCAAATACATGTCTTTAACAAACATGTTCTTAGCGTTTTTAAGCAACTGAGTCAGGTTTTGAGTTCCTTACGGCACATTTAGAGGCAATCAATAGCTCATTTGATTCCTCCCAACAAAGCACATGGAATGGGACAATTCTCAGCGAGTTTCCTTTAGGTTTTTCTGAAAACCAATTGAAAAACATGTATTTTTGATGGTTTCAAGGCACCAACATAGGTGAAATGCTGTGCATTATTGTGCTTTCTTTCCGGTTTTTACATAAACCGTTACGACTGGATTCTTTAGATTGACGATAATTAAACCTAATTTTGAAATGAAAGAAAAACTTCAATTCAATGTTTTAATCAATACATTTTTATGTAACTTTCTATGCCCTAAAATGGACGATCCGCCAAGGAAATATGAACATCTATTTGGTTATTGTTTATTTTAAGCAATCGTTTTATTGCTTGAAACTTTCCTTGTTTCTCTTCGACTACGAATTAGTGCCGTAATTTTACACTAATAAAAGCACTTTCGCGAGTGAACGTATTTTAAAAGCAGTAAGGGAACGACAAAGTAGCCTGCCAAATCTTTACACAATCTGGATAGAGGTTCGAAGTGGCCGGATGAGAGGGAGTCATCTGTCATTCACTTTTGTACAACAAAATTAATGAACTGTCTTATCGAAAGCAACATTTATGAACACTTTCTTCCTTCTGGTCAAATTTTAACACGTCACTTCAATGAACGACGTAAAAAAATTCATGCGACATTTAACGCAAGAATTGAGAACGTAAGCTCAGGATTTAGGTCTGAGCTATGTCTACATAAATGTCCTAACTGGCTACATCCGTCCATTACCAGAGCTACTTCTTTCAGGAGAAGAGAACTGGAGTTGATCCCACCGAACATCTTCTTTCTCTTATCATTACTGCCGTCTTTGGAACCTTGTAAGACCCGTTCCGGATTCAGCATACTTGAGCAACACAGCAAGTTCTGCAGAGTAGCCCAAGGTTTGTGTGCGGCTGTTGTGTCAAGGGAAGAGGAAAAGATTAAGTCTCGTCTGAGTACTTCAAGGCTGTTGCCAGGTGTCGAAACTGACGAGGGGCGGCGGAATGTTGAATGACTCCCATGAACTTTAATTGTTGGATTTCAAGGGACATACCCATGACTTGTTATTCAGTACGAACTAGAGGAAAAGTGTCATTCAATCTTCCTTACTGAATATATTGTACGGACAATTACGAATTGATCATTATAGATACACTGTTGACTACTATTAAGTAAGGAAAGGTTTTACTTTGGGTGACATTACAATAGGAACTTTGACTTCTTACCAGCGCCAAGGCTTATGATGACATCACGTTTGCCACGGTATCACTGAATAACAAATGCGACTGTGGCGAGAAATTAATAAGGTTAATTTAAAAATATACACATTTATTTTATTTAGCTGAGGAGGATCGAACTGTGCTATGGATATATACGGCAAATTATGGGACGTTGCCAATGGTACAAATGCCGCAATAACAGGTTAACTGTAGCTTGTTGCTCTGGCTGCCACGTTTTTCTCACCTTGGCTCCTGGAATAACTTTGACGGTACACGCAATATTAAGAGTTATGTTTAACCCGGGAGTGGATAACGCGGGGGTCTGTGGGATCCCCACGATCCTTTCTTCCCGCTTGCTGTGATCAGGGACTGAATACCGAAATAATAGCGGTAAAGGTATAGAAATACCTTTACCTCTATTATACCCTTATTCAAAATACCGGTATAAGATGTCAAATACCGGTTTTTTAGAGGTATTTTACCTTTATTCGACGTCTATGCCGGTAAAATACCTCTATTTAGAGGTATTTTACCGGTATTTTCTCATGAAAATACCGGTATTTTCATGAGAAAATACCGGTATTTCAGTATAATCATACAGGTTTCGGAGGGGAAACATCTGATTTTTTACGCTGAGATGGCTCAGAGGAACAATTATGGACTCCGCAGAGTTTCTGACCGGGGGTCCTAGGGTTCGAGTCTCAACGTTGGCGTATTTTCGTCACCAGACATTCTACCTAGGTCGAGTTCTGTTGTTGGTTGAGAAATAATTATTATAACAGTCTGGGGACGCGAAGGCGTGTTTGGGGGAGCGAACGCGCGTGTGGGGCCTCGAACGCGCGTGTGGGGCCGGCGAACGCGCGGTGTGGGGCCGCGAAGGCGCGTGTAGGGGAGCGAACGCACATGTGGGGACGCGAACACGCGTTTGGGCGAGCGAAAGCGCGTTTGGCGAGCAAACGCGCGTGTGGGGCCGCGAAAAGCGCGTGTGGGGACGCGAAGGCGCGTGTGGGGGAGTGAACGCGCGTATGGGGACGCGAATGCGCCTTTGGGAGAGCGAACCGCGTTTGGGGAACGAATGCGCGTGTGGGGCCGCGAACGCGACACTATTTCCTTCGAAAAATACCGGTATAATACCGGTATAACCTTTATGGACGTCCATACGGTATAGACGTCCTATAAAGGTATTTTACCGGTATAAAAGATTAAAGGTATGAAAAAATACCGGTATTTTACCGGTATTTTTACCGGTATTCAATACCTTTTCAGTCCCTGGCTGTGATACCCACGTTGGCTACACTGACCATTGCTTTAGTACCTTTCTCTTTTTGTATCATGATATTTAGTGTGCTCTCAATTTGCCAGTTTAGTGAGTTTTATCCGTGTAACAAGCTATTGTTTTGTTTGGGGTGCCCAAAGACCCCCGCGTTACCTTCTACGTTAGCAAAGGTGGCTTCAGTCTCGTACATTCTATTAGTTTGGGAACGCCTTGCATGCTGTATTTTTACGTTAGGATTCCTCTGAAAAAGTAATACTGACATTTTAGGTCACTTTATATGTTAAGAAAGGAGTGGAAGAATACGCCAACTTTTGCTCAAAGCGGGAACAGAATATCGTTACTCACCGCCCTGGAAAAGCTGTCTGCACGCAATTCCAAAAGACCAGGATAATGTTTTCTTTGTTATTGATTTGGATATGATTGAGAGAATTACAGAATCCACCAACATGGAAAATGAATGGATTTTGAGAGGAATAAAAATGATCGCAGCACCTATAAGACTGACAAGGGCGAAATGACGGCAGTATATGTGCTACGTATTTTGGCTCAGTCTGTGAAATCAGGGCACCAAAATCTCGCTGAATTGTGGAATCTGGATAATATGGGTATTGACATTTTCCATTGTACTTTGAATTTGAAAAGATTTCAATTTTTGCTACGAAACATGGGCTTGGATGTGACAACACGCGCAGACCGGTAGAAAAATTAACTCCAAATATTAGATGCTTTCCTGATGAATTCTCAGAGTTGTTTAGGAACTAAATTCTTAATAAATTGTTAATTGCATGCAAAACATTGTTAATAATTGAAGAAGAATATTATATTAATTTATTTTTTTAATAATTTAGTATATATCATGAAGAAGAGAGTGGGGGTCTGGAGACACCCCACGTTACCACTTTGGTTTCAAAAAGTCGCGTTACCACTGCAGGGTTAATAAACGGAAAATAAAAATTCAAACAAAACTTTAATAACTTTTCAAACATTTTCGTGATTTCAATTAAATTTTAACGAATATCGACTCATTATTACGGCAATACGGGTCTAAGAAGAAATGCCTAGTTTTATTTGAATTCGAAAAACAGTCATTGCTATGGACATAGTACATTCATATTGAGTACCGTGGTCCGGCAGTGCAGAGAGCAAGTTAGTGGAGAGTAAACGGAATAACGCAGAAAATCAGTGAAACCGTAGAAAAGAAAAATCAGGCCAGTTAGCCATTCGGTTCCCTGCATTCTTCACACTTTAGATAAACTATTTCCTATTATTATTCACTTCGTGTATATTGATGCCAGTATATAAACATAAATTATCCCATAATTTGCTAGCGACGTCCAGTGCATCAACCATGTCACTACTAACTAGAGAGAACGTGGCAGAAAGCCAGATGGCGCGCGGTGAGACTATGATGTAGCTTCCGAAATCCCACGGCGGATAACAAAGCTTTGAACAGAACAAAACCACATCACACGCAGCGCCACTCGATGGTGAGTGGTGGCGGTGTGGGGACGGTGTGGTGGCGGTGTGGAGGTTGGCGGGCAGCGGTGGACGTTGGGGCCGCTTCTCTCGAGGCCGCGTTTTAGACGCAGTTTACTCTGGCAACAGCCGTTGGCACGAGCGAACGGCACTGCCAATAGGTCATTATGCTTCATTCAATGCCAGCTCCTAGCCTTGATTGATCGATTGATTTGTGATTCCGAGCGGTCAACCGCTAAGGTCATTGGTCGCGGAAATGTAGTGCATGTTTTTATCGCGGGAGGAGGCGGTGATCTTCCCCCCGCTGGGTGGGGAGATCCGGCGCCGCCCTGCGAGATTTTCCCATCCATTAACTCCTACCGGCCGGGCGCATGATTTGAATTGCACTAGATTGTGAATGTGGCATCTTTAGAGTTCTCTGCTTGGTCAATGATGGCAGCGCCGGAAACTCAAGTGTCAGCTGATAACTCATCTCGAACAAAATTCCGACCCCTTGAGACACTGCACTTGTGAGAACGTGCATATTTGTGTTGTTTGTCAAGGTTTATTGACGTATAAATGAGTTTGTAGCTGAATTTTGCCGTTTTGTTAACATAAATGTACATTAGGCAAAGGTTACATATGAATTGTTTGATTATAACATGTAGTTATTTCAATGATTGTAATTTTACAGATTTTGTTTTCTCAAAATTAATATTTTGAGTGAGAGAATCTGCTATTTTGTTACCGAAGTGAGGCAAACAAGCTTCATTCACAAGTCTTGTGCAATTACCAAATCATGCCGTCAGGGCAACCGTTCGAGTCGGGCAGAAGCTCCCGACTGGTTTCCCGGCATGTATGATAGTGTAGTGCTTGTCAGTACAAGTGTGTGTAAGTAAGAGTGATGGTATGACAAGGAAGGGGAAGTACAGATCGCGGCGGTCCGTTCATTTCCTATTTCCGCCTTTAGGTTTCAATGAGCTTCTTTTCAAGTTAACTCATTGAAAGTAACTCCATGTCACAACATTGGTAAGTAATAATGTTTACTATTACCAGACAACACTTCCCCCAGAAACTCGGCAAATTCCAAGAGACGTCTGTGGAGTAGGGGTTGACGTAAAGACACCGCTTCATTTCTATACTTCAGATTAAACGCAGGCATAGGACACTTTTAGAAGATTTAGCATACATATTTTTCATTAGTACACAAGAAACTTAACGTTGCAAAATTGTATATAAGGGAATAAAGCCCTAAAGCGGAAGATTTTGAGAAGAACTAGAAAAATATTCTATATGGCCAGTAATAGGGCTTTTACCTTAGGTGTGAATAGAAATATCACAAAAATTGTTTCATTTTGTGGAGGGGATGGGGCCTGGTTGTCAGTGTGCCAACCAATAACCGATTGAAAAGTGCTCAAATTGAAAAGTATGGGACGCCAAGTAACTCCGAAAGGGATTACTGATAAATGATGGTCAAGGGAACTTGAAACTAAAAAATCGATACATGAAAATTAAGAGCTTGGGTTGAAGGTTACGTTTAAAGAACACAATAATACTACCGTGTTCTTAATGGCAATCCTGAAAATATTACGGTTGTCCGGTTGATTCGTTTGAACAGAGAGATCTTTAATATCTTAAAACTTCGTAAAGTAAGCATGAAACTTTTTATACAAATGAATTTGCACCGTATTACGGTAAGAAAATGAAATTTCATATCTTGCATGATATACGAAAGCGTTGTTATGGTAGTGTGACAAATGGAAAATCAGAGCTTGATAGTACATACATTCATGAATTCCTGTTTAATTCTGTTACTCCAAATAAAATTTTATGAAATAAGAATAAAAAATGAAGATAATTTTGTAATTTGCTTACATTGAATTCGGAAAATTTTTGAGCAGGTTGAGATTTCCACTCTAGCTTCTCCTTGCATTGTGTGTTACAGTGTTCAGAGTGCAACTTCGAAACTCGCTGCAGTAATGCGTTCAACCACCTTGGCTCGCTGACAGGTTTCCTGTCATGGTTCGTCGCCCACCAGACCCACGTGCGAAACTCACTCTCGTTAATCAAGTGCGCTGTGCCCGTGCAACGTGTCGTGTTTATTCAAATGTTTAGAAACAAGGTTTAGGGCATCGATTTGCTAAAGCTATGTCGCTGTTTACCCTTCATACTATTTAAATTTTGTGAAAATATTCCTCTTGGACAGATTTTGCCGCGACAAACAGTATTTCAACTTCCTGAAAATGGAAGGAACCCTAAAATCGTTACTCAGTTCCACAGAACGATGTGCGAAAGTAGTAAAATTCTTAATAGCAACAAAACATCCTTTTATAGCTATGAATAATCTATTGCTTTACGTGTATTGCTAACGTGTGATAATGTATTAGTTTCACATTTATTCCTGTTGTAATTGTAACCATTCTTGTTATAAAGCGATCTTAAATAAAAACAGTTTTTTACAGGTGCAACGTGCCTCAGTGTGCACATCTGAAAATGTTGCGACTGGGTAGTACACATCTTCAGGTTTGAAGGCGATGATCCATGCCTGACGGGAGGTTCTCGTGCCCCGCGCCTCCTCGTCCACCCGCTTTAATATTCTTAATCGCGGAAGAGGCTGCTGCGGGAGAAGTGCACAGGAGAAACAAAAGAGGGGGAGCGTCCTCGGAGGCGTTTGTGGTGGGGGGAGGGCAGGGAAAGGACGGTGGCGGCGTGCGGTCTATGGCGAGCGCGGGGGTTGAGGCCCGGAAGGTCTACGGTGGGGATGTAGAGGGAGAGGTTTTTGCGGACGCAGAGCTGAGCTGCCGTTCCCGCCACCCCTCCCTCGCCTCCCTCATCATACCCCCACCTCGGTGCCATCCCCGCTTCTTCCGCTCTTCGACCTGTTCCTGCCGCCCACGTTTCAACCGCCCAACACCCCGCCACCCACGTCCCTACGGCCCAGCTCTTCGTCGCTCACGTCCTCTTACTACCGCCACCGTCACAACCGTCTCCACCACAACCGTCACCGCCACAACCGTCACTGCCACAACCGTCACCGCCACTACAGTCCCGGCCACAACCGTACCCGCCTCAACCAACTTCGTCACAACCATCCCCGCCACACACGTCCCCACCACAACCGTCACCGCCACTACAGTCCCGGACACAACCGTAGCCGCCTCAACCAACTTCGCCACAACAATCCTCGCAACAAACGTCCCCGTCATAATCGTCCCCACCACAATCGTCCCCACCACAACCGTCCCCACACAACCGTCCCCGCCACAGCCATCCCCGCCACAACCGTCTCCGCCATAAACGTCCCCGACATCGCCTTGTCTCAGTCGACGCCAATACAGCCACAGTCTCCCGAGCCTTAACCCCCCCCCACCAAACCCGAGCAACCAGCTCTACCCCCGATCCCCCAACTGTCCTCGCCGAGCCTCATTACGCCATCCCCAAACCGCTTCTATCCAAGCTCTAGATACAAACCTACGTTAACCACTCTCCAGCCTATATTCTCCGTCTCTCCAATCTTGCTGCCTCTTCCCCGACTCCGCTTCCCGACTTTTCGTCACTGTCCTCTCGCACTTCACTCCCCCAATCCCACCCGAATCGGGGACCCCCAAAAAAACCCTTTCTTCCCTCACTCCTAGTCTCCTTCGTCTTCCATAACGGCATACAAAAAACGCAACGCTATTTACCCCGTCCTCTCCTCTCCGCACCCAGGCCGCCTCCCTTCGCCTGCATACTCTCCCTTATAGCCATGCCTCCTCCTACTACATGTTTTTTCCCAGCCTCCACTACCCCGCACCGTCATCAAATCCCTCCCCTCCGACGACGAAATCCCTCCTCTCCGCCACTCACCACAGCCACCTCTCACTACAAACCTCTTTCTTTACTTCGCCAGCGATCTCCACCTCCACCGCATCTGAAACGCCACCTCTCGGCATCTTCTCCTGGAGCCTCTCTCAGTCGCTTTTAACTCCACAGCCGTGTTTCGCCCCAAACCATCTTCCTCGCCACGCCCCCCAGTCTCCACCCCCAGCCGTCCGCGTCTCGCAAACGCACGCGGCACCGCCCTCACCGCTCTACGCTCCGCGGACGCAATCCCTCAGTTTACTCTGCCTCACCCCGCCAACCCCCAACTCCCTGCGCTCGCATCCGCCATTCTTTAGAGGACCCCCTCCCTTTTCTCCTGCCCCCTTCAGTAGACCTCCTCCCTCAGTCTACGTCGAATCCTCCCGTCCGCTTTGCTTTCCGTAGACCTCACTCCCTCAGCATGCAGCCTCTCCCCGCCAACCTGCCCCAATCCCCGCCATCCTTGAGAGGACCCCCGCCCTCTCCCCCCTCCTTTGAGTACACCTCCTCCTTCGGTGTAGGTCGTCCCCTCCCGCGCGCTTTTCTTTCCTCAGACCTCACCCCTCTCCCGGGGAGAGGACAGCCTCTCCCCGCCAACCCTCTCCTTACCCCCGTCCGTCTGAGAACATCCATTCGTCCTTCCCACCCTCCTTTCCGTCAGTGTACACCATCCCTCTCCGCGGGCACCATCTCGCAGAGTGTAACCTCTGCCCCCGCCCTTCCAGACTTCTTTCCGCCGACCTCAACCCCTAGCCTACAGGCCTCTCCCCGCCAAACCTCTCTTTGCTCCTTCAGAGAACAACCACTCGCCCCACCCGTCCTTCTTTCCAAAAAACTCATCCTTCAGTGATCACCGTCTCTTCCCTCGGTCACTATCTCCCAGAGTACACCCTCTTTCCCCGCCCTTCCAGTCTCCTTTCCGTAGCGCTCATCCCTCAGCGTACACCGTCTCTTCCCGTAGCCACCATCTCCCAGAACACATCCCTCCCCTCCCACTTCCAGCCACCTTTCCTCAGCCCTCCACCCAGAGCACACCCTCTGCCCTCGTCTTTCCAGCCATATTTCCCCAGCCCTCATCTCTCAGTCTCTCGCATTCCTAGTCTATCCCCACAGCCTCCATCTCCAAGGGAACGCCATCTTCTTCCGCCTTCCAACCACCATTCTCTCAGCCCTCATCCATAGTCTCTCATTCCTAGTCTCTTCCCGCAACCACCAACTCCGAGAGAACGTTCTCTCCCCCTTCTTTCGGCAAGCCCTTATCCCTCAGCCATGCTCATTTCTAATCTCTCACTGCGGCCTCCATCTCCCAGAAAACGCCCTCTCCCCCGCTCTTCCAGCCTCCTTTCCTCCCCAATGAACTCCGTCTCTCCCGGCGGTCACCATCTCCCAGAGCTCACCCTCTTCCTCCGCTTTTCCAACCATCTTTCCGCAGTCCTCATCCCTCAGTCTCATTCCCAGTCCTCTCCCCGCCGCCTCCATCTCCCAGAGAAAGTCCTCTCCCCCGCCTTTCCATCCTCCTTTCCCCAGCCCTCATCCCTCTGTATACAGCCTTTCCCCGGCGAGCGCTCGGGGCCGGGCGCGGTTGCGGCGCGGCTGCGGCGCGGCTGCGGCGCGGCAGCGGTGGCGGGCGGCGGTGAGGCAGGCACGGGCGGGGGGCGAGGGGGGGCGGGGCGGCACAGTGCAACGCTGCGCGCGCGGGGTTCGCTCCCGCAGCCCCGGCGAGATCCATAGCGCTCGCGCGCGCGCGGCGGGGGCGCGGGGAGGTGGCGCGGGCGGGGGCGGGGGCGCGGGGCGCGGGTCGGGCGCGGGCCGGCCCCGCCCATCCCCCCGGGCGCTGTGCAAGTGCAGCGCTCGTGGGGCCACCAAGCACCCGGCGCTCAGGAGCGAAGAGGAGGCTGGAGCGCCCTCTCGCCGCCCCGCACCCCGCCCCCGCCGCCTCCACCACCACCGCCACCGCTGGGCCATCGATCGGCCCCCAGCCAGCCAGCCAGCCAGCAGGAGGTGGTGGCGGCGCCAGCACAGCCGCTGCCCGCCGCGCTCGACTCACAACAGTTCGTTTATTCCAACTCGCCTGGCTGCGAGAATCACTGCGTATAGTTATGCTGCGAATAGTCACTCTACATACTAGGAAATGACAATTTTCAATAAAACGTATATCCTTGCCAGTGAGATATTAATAACCACTCTCAAAAAACACAAATTAATATAGTTTAAAAGAAGATTCGTCTTAAATATTAATTAAATCCATCAGAAAACTCACCTTTCCTCGTGTTATTTTCGATTGAATTAAGGTTACATTTCGAGTAATAACAACACGATATGCATTTAGCTTGTTTACTCATACATAAACTTTGCTTATTTTAGGTTTGTGTAAGTAACATATAAATAAATTAATGTATATTATTAATAATAAGTTTCATCATAAGAGTGATAAGGTAATAAAATAGTTAAGGAAATAAATTACCCAGTCATTATAAAATATAAGATTTGTGTGTGACATAGGGGTACCATGTCTCTGAAGTAGTTGCACTACTTTCTAGTTGTGTAAAAGTATTGATATTATAACATTCAATCAATCTTTTTTAAGTGATTCCCGATTTTTTAATTTTAAAAATCAGTGGATGTGTATTCAGTAAAAATAGTGTATTCATAAGAAGTAATTAAATTTGCATAGAGATGGCGTGCACGTTGGCCTAGGAGCGCTTTCTTTTGTATGACAATACAGGTCAGTGTTACGCCACACCTAGTCGGTGTAGAGCCGTTAAACGACTCTCAGGCGATATTAGAAACGTGCAAGCTAGTGCCAGTATGCCTCGTCGAAGGCCAAAGGGCGCATAATCAGCATCTGAGTGAGTTCGAATAAGGCAGAATGATCGGTATGCGGGAAGCGGGTGTTTCATATCGTGACATTATGGCTCGAATGGGGCGCGCTGCTACGACAGTGATGCGAGTGTGGTACCAATAGATAGAGGAGGGTCGTACACTGCGACCAGCCGGTACCACAAAATGTGGCCACAGCGCGAGATGACCGCCATCTTGTCCGCATGGTCGTAACTGACAGAACGGCGTCGTCCACAGTCTTGACTCGACTAGGAGCACTGCACCGGGTGTGATCATGTCGGCGTCGACGGTTCGACGCTGTCTGCTGAAGGCTGGACTGGTGGCACGCATGCCACTGCGTCGGATTCCTTTGTCCAGAAACCACCAACGCCTCAGACAGCAAAGGGCACGTGAACGTGTTCATCGGGGTGCTGAGTGGCAAAATGTGATGTTTTCGGACGAGTTCCGCTTCTATTTGTGCTACAACGATGTACGTGTTCGACGCTACCGAGGTGATCGCAATCTGCCAGCCTGCATTGTTCCACGCCATATCGGACAAACGCCAAGTGTGATGGTTTAGGGCGCCATTAGCTGCAATGTGAGATCTTGCTTCATACGTATTGAGGGCAATCTGAAAAGAAACCGCCACATGAGGGAGGTTTTAGAGACCGAGGTACTGTCCCTCCTGCAAGCAGCTCCATATGTCATATTTCAGCAGGACAATGCCCGACCTCATGTGGCGAGAAATGTGCAAATGCGAAAAACGAATGTGCAAATGCGAATGCGAAAAACGATGGGTAACACTGCTTCTCTGGTCATCTCTCACATTCGCCTGATATGTTACACATCGAACATGTCTGGGATATGATTGGTCGGCTACTTATTCGTTCTGGTTCTCCTGCAGTGACTGTCGATGCTTTGTGGTCACGCATAGAAACAGCGTGGCAGTGTGTTCTCCAGCAGCATATCCAGGCTCTCTTTGAATCCTTGTCACGATGTCTAGAGGATGATGGCAGCGCATGGCCTGGCGACTTCACATCGTACTAAAATTCTGAAAGTAAACGTACAGATACAGTTCTGTAATTCAGATCATTTGTGTGTTGTTTTATTCATAATCTGTGGTATAAATTTCATTGACACTTCAATATTCTTTCTAGAACCAGGCAAATAGATATTTTAGAATGTGCTCGAAGTTATCTAGAGTACAAATATATTTTGACACACAAAGCACCAATTACCTAGTTTCCTATTTTGCCTCTTTTTGCATTATCACGAAAATTCAAGGAGCATTTAACCAACCAACTTGACACATGACATAGTTTCAATCAGTAAATAAAATGTAGTTCCTCGAGCCTAAAATAATTACCCGTTTTACGAATGAAAACGTAGCTTAATTTTGTCCTAAGGACATAAAATACGTTAGCACGTCTTTTGCTGGAGGCTTTGTTGGAGACTTGCTATTGCACGTGTTAGAATTTTTTTCATACAGATCACGTGATTATGGTCATAAGGTAAATTACGAGTACTGATACTTGTATGTCGTTCATTTCCACTCCACTGGGAACAAATAGAGTCCTTTTAGTTTACATCAACACCATCTAGTGTGTCTGTTTTTCTCTGTCACATGAGTATGATTCCTTTACATATATTTGTTTCCTGCTGTATGTTCTAACGTCGTATGGCAAAACTGGTGTTAGAACAGACAAAAAAATGTTGCTTATCCCTGATACGTGCAAAGCTACATTGTGCAGAAGTACAAAAGGACATCAAGAATTCGTGTTCTGAGGAATACAGCGCACATGAAAAAATGTTGAATCTCAAGAGAATGCAATATAAATTTAAAACATTTATACAAATTTGATGAGAAAGTAATTATTGCGTGTTCGAATAAAAGAGTTTATGTTTTGTTTCTTGGATCTAGTAAGTAATTGTTCAAAAATACACTAAAATTATAGATTTTATAATTAACACGTTTCTACATATAGAATATCAATATTGTAATTTCAACGATATCCTTTAGAATTATGTCAAATGTTAGCTACAAAATTATCACTTTTCCAATAAACTCTTACAAGCTCTACGGCTGCACCCTTATTAATCATAAGTCGGAATGTACTACAATGTATAAATGAATGATATTTATCAATGTCTGTGGAATAAAAATGTGACTCAAACATCAATATCCGTGAGTATCGATTTTTTACTGAAAATTCTTTTTGCGTATGCCATACATTGCCATCAAACAACAGTTGAAAGATTGATTACGTCGTTGCATAAATAATAGAGCCCGCTTAACTTATTGAAGGATGAAAAGAATGAAGAGAATACTGTTATACACAAGAGAGGATAAGTGTAATAGAATTAATAAACAGTTTACAAAAACAGTAGTTTGTCACCTTGGCAGACTAATACATCTATATTACTGCAAAACGAAAGAGTCATGGTATACCAGTCACTTGTAATTCTTCATTATAGCTTCTTTTCTCTTTTTTTTTTTAGAAAAGAACAGCGTCTATCGACAACTTACTACTACTATCCATTTGCTTGTGGAACGGCTGTTCCTTAGCTATGTTATCGATAAAGTTTATCCCTTTACTGCAACTTGCATAATTTCCACTCAGTGATTATTCTACCACCCATCATATGAGACAGTAGAAGGTAAAGGTAAATAACCACCGAGGTCACCTGCCGAGGAGAAGGCCGAACATCAAGACCTAAGGTTTCTGCCGTGCCCATTCTCAGAAATGGAACACCTAAATACGTGTGTTCGGCGTAATAGAAACAGCATTGAAAAACTCACAGCGTTCCTGAAGAAAAAATCAAATTGAAGCTGAATTACATTTTAAATAAAAATTCTGCAACAACGCAGGCCTGACAATTAATGTGAGGGTTTATATGTGTTGTACCTATTGCATATTTTTTGAGGGGAGAGGAATCCTATGTGAAATGTGTAGGTAGGTGCGGGATTTCACCATCCATCGGGGAAGGAACATCGTTAACAACCGGGATAATATGGTCACTACACTTACGGGATTAATGATTATAGCAGTTGACGTACTCGAAAACAATTAATCACGGTGTACCTTTCAATAGTAACTTTTAGGTCATGCCGTCGTGTGGTTGCTTTTCCTGTTAGTTTGACAAGTGCATGTTAAAAGGTCTAGTGCTGATAAAAGCTTGTTAAAAAGTCATTTAATCCTCGTCGTCAATTTTTTGTTTTGCAGCACTCAAATTAAGTATTTTGTTGGGCTAGTTTTTGTTTTTGTTTTAATGATTGGTGAAATTGAACAATGTCAGAGCTCGTTGATTGTCTATGAATATTCTGAGTATTAGAAGCATCTAATATGAGACTTCCTTCGAAGAAGTTTGGAAAATTTATTTTCATCATCAGTGCTCTTCACAAATACGGTAAAGAACGTGTTGATTAAAAACTTCGGCCAATTTTACACATAAACATTAAAAAATAATCCCTAAAAGAATACTCAGGAGGGGGAAAAATCTTGATGGACAATACGTTACACATCACAACAAACGTTTTGTTCAAACTTTGTTTTCGGATAGCATAAAGAACGCTTAAGATAATGGTGCAGTTTTCATGTTCGTTGAAATCCTAGATTTTTAAAAATTGCAAAAGTGCAATTTTTTGGAGGAGTCTTTCTGCAACTGTCATATTGAAGATGGAGGTTTTTTCTTAATTAAATCTGTTTCTTAAAGACGAAACTTTAAATAAGTTATCGTTCAATTATTCGAAAATATGAATAGTTTTCGTGTAATTTGGCGCGAAATATAGACAATAAAATTAACACTTTTTCTCGAAACCCAGTCCAAATTTTTTCTTTAATTTTTTTCCACGGATAGAAGAAGGATGCTTAAAAGTAGCGCGGGTCTCATTTTCACTCTCTGAAGTTCCGAAAATGGCAAATTCAGAAATAATGCGAGAAAGTATGTGCTATTTAATCACCAGTAGTTTAGAAAAAAATATTTTATTCTCCGATCTCGCGGTGCTCCGTTTTAGGTCACCCATCTCGGAGCGCACGGCGTAGATTTCCTTGCAAAGAACGTGTGATAAGACTGTAAAAAAGGTTATTTTCTTGAATTGTGTACGTAAGCCAATTTAAGAAAATACACAACATATGTTTTATCTTAAAAATGTCTTTTAGTCGGCTAATATGACTTATTTTAGATTTTAAAACCCTGACGACCCCCAACCAAAAATCAATTGAAGACCTCGGGGCAATAACATGCTATGCAACTACACGGGAGTTTCGAGAAAAAGGGAAGTAAAAGTTTAGACACTGCATTCTCCACATTGGTATAAAGAACATTAATTTACGAATATCACTGCCATCTTCCAGCGAATCTTTAAAATAATATTCCAACATCTAGATACATCTACGGGGCGGCTAAATACAGAAATATTTCAATTTTATCAGAAATGTGGCATAGTATTTTATTGCCCCAAGCTCTCCTATTGATATAACAAAATTAGGCAGGTTATTTTAACTGCTGCTTGAGCCAATACCGGGTACTTGAAAGATGTTTATTGGAGGCAGCAGAGCCCCGGTGTTGTGTACGTAAACTAATTTAACAAAATACACAACAATTATTTGTATTTTAAAAAATCTCTTTTAGTCGATTAGAATAGCTAATTTTAGATTTTAAAACCCTCATGACCTCTAACCAATCAACTGATATAACAAAATTAGGCAGGTTATTTTACCTGCTCCTTGAGCCAAGCATGGAGGTTGTTCATTAGAGGCAGCAGAGCCCAGGTGTTGTGTACGTAAGCCAATTTAACAAAATACACAACAAATGTTTGTATTTTAAAAACTATATTTTAGTCGGTTAAAATAGCTAATTTTAGATTTTAAAACCCTGGTAACTTCTAACCAATCATCAATTGATATAACAAAATTGGGCTGGTTATTTTAACTGCTGCCTGAGCCAATATGGGGTACTTGGAGGTTGTTCATTACAGGCAGGAGAGTCCCGGCAGGCGGCGGCCAAAGCGGTGCCGCAGGCGGAGAGGATGCAGCAAGAGGGGTTACGCAAAGCGCCCCAGGTCGTCAGCCCCCGCGTCGATGAGGAGGCGGATTGCACAGCGCCGGCGGGGGCGGAGGGGCGGGGCCGCGGCGGGAGGCCCGTGTCGACACGCACGCGCCGCTTGCCCCACAAAGGGACGCTGCCGCTCGCGCGGTGGGGAAACCGCTTATCGGCGGCGCTGCGCTAGTCTCCGACGCCCCCGCCCGCCCGCCCGCCTCCGTCCCGAGGGAGCTCCGAACGCGCCGACACGCCCTCTCGCTGCGCCGGCCGGCGTCATTGCGCCTGACGCCCCGCGCCGTCCGCCGGCCCCACGGCCACGCCGGTCTTGGGGTGAGGACGCGCTAGCCGCCAGGGCTGCCCGCAGGATCGACCCTCATGCTGTCCCAACTTCCCCGAGGTATCGAACGTCCACCGCTCGCAACCTGACATCGCTGCCACCATGTCCCCGCTGCCGCTATATCGCCGCAGTTCTGCACGTTTCCATGTCGTCTCATTGCGACGTCGTCCCCTCTGCGCACGTCGTCCCCTCTGCCACGTCGTCCCCTCTGCCACGTCGTCCCCTCTGCCACGTCGTCCCCTCTGCCATGTCGTCCCTGCTGCCACGTCGTCCCTGCTGCCACGTCGTCCCTGCTGCCACGTCGTCCCTGCTGCCACGTCGTCCCTGCTGCCACGTCGTCCCTGCTGCCACGTCGTCCCTGCTGCCACGTCGTCCCTGCTGCCACGTCGTCCCTGCTGCCACGTCGTCCCTGCTGCTACGTCGTCCCTGCTGCCACGTCGTCCCTGCTGCCACGTCGTCACTGCTGCCACGACATCCCTGCTGCCACGTCGTCCCTACTGCCACGTCGTCCCTGCTGCCACGTCGTCGCTGTTGCCACGTCGTCCCTGCAGCCACGTTGTCCCTGCTGCCACGTCGTCCCTGCTGTCACGTCGTCCCCGCTGCCACGTTGTTTCTGCTGCTACGTCGTCCCTCTGCCGCGTCGTCTCTACTGCAAACGCGTCCTCACTGCTACGTCTCAGCTGCTATGTCGTCCCCGCTACCCACTTCCTAACCCGCCATAATGTGCTTCCTACTTGGGCATGCCCTCTGCCATCTCAGGACGTTCCAACCATCAGAAGTGTGTTCAGCACCAAACCATAGCTCTGCTTGAACAGTACTATTCAGTCGAAAGAACGTACAGGTTGTCACAACTTTCGAAATAAATTGTTCCTGGCACCACAGCACGCTGGCTTCCCAATACCTTACGTTTTCTCTTTTCGTCAATCTTCTCATTCCATCTACTGCCTTCATCTGCCCTTTTCTTCTCCCCTTTCTATCACTGGGACCACATCGACCGCTGATTCGAAGCTGCCAATTACATCCTCTGACTGTCGCCTCTATACTGCCCTTCCCTTGACGCTCATCTACTGCCTTGATTTTCTTGAGGTACATTGGAACGTAGAAAATATCCAATACTTTTTAGTACAGAAATAATTTTCCAATTTTCGCACTTCCAGCAAGCTGGCACCCTGCAAAACCTCCTCTGTTCCACATAACAAATCAAGGCAAAGTTAAATAATATTGCAAAGAGTACTTGCCTGATCCGGTATTTTCGCAGTACTTTCCTTGGCCTTCTCAAGAGTAAAAAACCTTTTCTAATACTTTTGTGACAATCAAAGGAAGCGAAAAGAATTTCTCGAGAAAGATTAAATAATTTCTTCAAATGTTGTTTTTAAAGAAGTATGAATTTTCCAAGACCATCTCTCTATAATGCTGAATAAACCTTTATTGGAAAATTTGTTTCCAACATAAATTGCATTATTATTTTTGTTTGATATTCTGTAAGTTCATTAGAAGTTACATCTATTTTCGAACAAATAAACACGTTTCATTAACAACGGTCCTTCTTAATAGAATGGATAGACAAAGGGATAGGGAAAGGATGGGGTTTAACATGCGAGAGTTCTCACACAGGTACGCTAGTCTATTTTTAATACGGGTATCGTGAGTGGAATTTCTGTCTAACCGGCGGGGACGTATTCTGGTGATTCGAGGTATGCTGTAGTAAAACTGTGTGGAGAGATACGTGATGTCGTTTTCTGTAGTTTCGAGTTAGAATTGATTGTGTATCTGTAGATTGGAAATGAACCACGGTGCATTTGTAATCGTACGCAGGAATTGTTTTTGAACGATCTGTATTTTTTTTGTGTTCAATCTTGCGGACAGGACAAGCATGCTGACTCCCGATACATTCGATTTGCCCTAATTGGTTGGACGAGTTACTGTTGTATCTGATCTGCCTCAAGCTATGGCATACGTGGCCCCAACCGGCGGGGGGATGCCGTAACACTCCGAATGCAAATATTGATGTTACCCTTCTATGAAACAATATTGTGTGAAAATCAATAAAAATGCCGAAAATTGGAAACAATTCCAAAATTTCTTTTATTCATGTATAGAATATTTTTTTAGCATTAGGTGATCCCAGTTAGTTCAAATATTTCGTGTTCCACCATATTTTTTTATTTTTTTCCTTTGCAAAAGTCTGATCACTAAAATCAATCATCTTGGCCATTCCCTAGTTTTCAATTAAACAGTCCATGATGTAGACTGTGCGGTTTCCGCTCTTTTTCGCTCGTTTTCCAATAAGTCAACTTCTTTTCCGACGTTCTATTGTATACTTTCAAACGAACTCACTTAAAATTTCCTATCTGTCGATTAACGTAACTGTAATTGAGCTTGAAGAATAAATGTGAAAGTGTGCCAATCACACTTTATCATAACGTCGTAAATAACTGTCCCTTAGAGCAGCCGGGTTTTCCGTCTCGTTAATTACGGATTAAAACCCTTGTTTTCGTGCACGTTTTTGTGTCACGTAGAAACATTGGCTCCACGCACGTTCCGCGCTATCTCTGTTCCTGGATCTGCGAGCCAGTGCAACGTGCTGTCGAACACGCGCGCCCTCGCGCCAGCCGGTGGCGTTGCGTGCGCCGGAAGTCGCTCCATCCGCCATGCGCCTCGCTTCCGGGATGCAGTCTGGGCTGTCATCTCAAGAAACATCGACAGAGAAAGGAAATGGAGGTATCTGAGTGTACGATAGGCACATCACAATCTAATATAGAATGGCTACTAGTTACGTCTCCAGGCAGTTCCTAGTGGTATTTGTGGTGGACAAGGGGGGTTTGCGGAAGCTTTTCTGGGGGTTCTCTCGTTTTTCGTGCCAATACGCATTCCATCGGATCATCCACCAGTCATTCCCTACCCTAACCTATCATTAATCATCGTTCCGCGGCGGATCACAGCGGCGTCTGCGCGATACAGGGAAGTAGCTGAGAAGTGCCGTCGTTATCTCTGCGGGTTGTCGATAGGTAGAGTGCCGTACTGGTGAACAAGAGAGAGGGGAAATGGTGAGGGATTGGGGGACGCCTTCTCCCAAGACCCTAGATACGGATAGTAGAGTGTGGATGTAATGCCATGAGGTGCGAGGGGTACAGCTTGATGCTGGCCCATGAGGGGAAAAAACAGAATTTAGTTTTAGTTTACTTTTTTATTGGTTAGGTCAGTAAATCCAGTATGATTTCGACATCAGAATGTTTTCGAAAGGTATTTATATAACAAAAAAGCTCATGTACTCAGTTTATACATATCAGGAAAATAGTGGAATGCGCATAATTGAAAATAAAATCGAATACTATATGACGATTTAATCTTCAGGGGATGGCGTCTATATTACTTATAAAAATCAAAAGATGGCGAACTGAGGGTCAGATTTTCCACGATTTTGTGAGGCACTTTTCAGTAAATTACCACTATTTCTTATAATGTTTCATATTTTCATGCTTACATTTATTTTAAAAAGGTTAAAACAAAAAGCTCTCAACGCATGTCATGGCATGTCATGTCATGTCATGACTATTTCCATTATTGCAAATCAAATTAATTTGTTCCAACAGGGACTAATACAAAAATTAAATTAAAGCAAGTATATAATAAGTAAATAATGAAGTAGCTTTTTTTGCTTTCGAGTTCCAAACTTTATTCACTTCGTATTTTATGCAGAAACATGTTACGTAACGTTAAACAACATTAAATATTATTTATTAAAGTCACTATCTAGACGAAATTCATCTAGAAAATGACTATTTTTCTCGGCCTCAACCGATGCACTATTACATAGAATTCCTTTTGCGCTACATCGCCACCTAAAACTAGCACACAACCACGCACGGCTTTCCATCGAGTACCATCAGGTGCGCATACACATCAAAGAGGCGCTCCTCACATACGACTCCAACACAAGTTGAGTCTGGAAAACTTCACGCCCACAATCTCATACTCACAGGCCGATACACTATCGGCAAACGTACACAATCCCATTGAAGTAACCAAGCACCCCAACGCTGCAGAGATTGCACGGATGAGCAGAGCAAATACCCACCCACGCCAGTGCTTCTGAAATTTGGACATTGGCGACGTTGAGCACTGATCCCCGTTGTCAAAAGCATGGGCAAAAGCCTTTCAAGTGAATATTTCAGTCCAGAGACTCCTAAATTCAAAAAAAAAAATGTTTGGCATCTTTAACGTTAGAAAGAATCTTTGTGGAGAAACGTACCCGTTTCTGGGAATCTATTTTCAATCGAGAGTCCAGTATTTCCCGTCGAAACACAAGCTGAAAGTGAGTAAGTAATATTTTTTCACGTTCCATTTTCTGGCATTTTTAGTTGTTTTAGTTCCGTTGAATAGTGTTAGCAATCGAAAGAAATTAGGTAATTTTATTTTGTAATTCAAAAGCGGTTTTTTTTACAATTATTAAAACGTTTAGGTATAATTTTTCCACTATTTCCAATTTACAATTGCAAAAAAAGAAGAGAGAGAAGTAAAAGTCCAACAAGACCCCAATGTATATAAATACGTCGTTAATTTTAATCATTTTTCATTATTTAAAAAAAATTAAACTGTTTTCACTCTTCGTTATGCTTTATTTCCGTTTTTTTGAAGACACTTAAATTTTACTCCACCATATCAAGCCGTCATTTTTTCTACGGTTTTCGAAAATAATAACTAATCGGAAATTATTTATCTTAAAAACACCTCCGACTTAGTAAAATTTACGAGAACAAGAAGAGAATGGAATGAACACGTTACCAGGTCAAAGGACTAAACAAGATTGCGAGAGATTCAAAACCTACAGGAAAACGCGATTCAGGCAGACCGAAGAAAATATGGATCGAGAGTTGAATTTCCACGTATCCTGAATCATCCTGACGGTGAAGTGTAAAAAAAAAAAACAGGTGTAACCTTAATAAACGAAGAAGAAGAAGAAGAAGAAAAACACATCTTTAATGATTTTTAGAAAGAAGAATATCTGCGTTTGCTATTTTTGGCCCCGTTTTTAGCAATCGGGAACAAGGCGGACGTTTAGAGATACGTTTCGATTCACTGTAACTCCTCACTGAATTCGTGCACCGCACACACGTAACGTGCACGCAGACACACACACTCGTGCTCGCCTCTCTCGACGACGCTTCACGTCCTAGAGAACGAAGAGGGGTCGCACTTCAGTTGCGAAAGGGCTCACCCAGCGAAACGAGTGATTGTGAAGGATGAGACACCGCTCTGCTGCAAGCTCTTACAAAAACGTCGATAACCACCAGTCTACACCGATGATTTCACTTTCTGTTCAGAAGCATTATATACCTTTACAAAACAACAAAAGTTGATTTCTGTGTCTGCATTCGCAGACGTTGGAAAAAATCCAGTTGAATATGGATGTAGGAACTAGTAGCAACTTTTCTGAAATCAGAAATGTTGTAAGTATCGTCCGAAACATAATTCTCAACTACGTTTTGTACGGAACTGAGTGTCGGAACTACGCGTGTTACGGAACTGAGTGTACGGAACTAAAATTGTTTTGAATTAACCTTGTCGTAATTTGTATATTTGTTGTTCGAAACAAAATCTTAAATGAAAATAAATCTATTAACTTTTTAAAATTTTTTTTGGTTCAGGTTTTTGCAGTACATTATAAAAGAAACTTATATATGACTTTATTGCACATTTTGGAAACATAGCGTATAATAAAGTCCAGTAGAAGATAAATACATTCAATGTATGCAGATATTAAATTTCAAAAAGATGTTTTAAATCTTATTTCACGATAAAGATAAAGAGCTTGTAAATTTACGTTCTAAATTCGAAAGCGAGAGGAATAACGTAGTTGGAAGGGAGATTGTTATCAAATTGCCCCAAGGCAAAGGAAGAAAAAATCTCCCCAATTCAGACGCGGATGTGCGTTTGGTTCGGAAGCGCAGGGGCTCCCCTTTCGCGTCCGATGCGAGCGCTCCTAGCGGGGCTCCCGGAGGTATTCCGATCTCGTTGGGCACCGCAGTTTATCAGGCGGATCCGTTCTCCGCCGCCGCCGCCACCACTGCCGCTATCCGATATCGGAGGTCTCAATCAGAAGAGCCATGGGAACCGGTGCATCCGCCGCAACCGGGCCCGCTCTCGGCCTGCCCCCGCCCCGCACTACCCCGCCACGCCGGCAACCGCCGACCTCTGCGGCTCGCAGGCCGCCGCCATTCCCCGTCCCATCTCTGTCGCCCTCGCCTCCCCAACGCCGACCCCCCACCCCGCTGCCCTGGTCGCTCCCGCCGACCCTCCTACCGACACCATCGTTTGAGCCGCCCGCGCCATTCCCGCCGCCCTCGCCCCCCCCCCGATCTCGGGGTATCTCTTGAGAAGTATTCTAATGGCCGGGCGCTCTGATAGGTAGTTTTCTGTGGTTTCTCCGATCATCCAGGTGAATGCCGGAGCAATGGGCCTCGGAGTGTACGCAATCTTTCCTTCCTCTTATTTGTCCTTTCCTCACCCCCTACTTTCACACGCACTCTCAAATGCAATACACAACCACAGAAGCCAGGACACCAGTCATGAGCTTAGGAGCTAGTGGAAGATACCTGGTTGAGGAAACTCCCCGCGAGTACCAGTAAGTTTGCGCTGAATTTCGCCATTTTCAGCAACAAAAATTGCATTGCACATACGGGAACAATGACCTTAGCAGTTCTCAGCTATTGACGCGCCCTGGATCCCTGAAAAATCAATGAATCGTCAATCGTGTCCCCCCCCCTGCACGCCGGCCCCACCACGGCCGCCTCCCCTGCCACTCCCGTCGCAACTTGTTCCTACTCACAGTGCAACGACACCCGCGAGCGAGTCTTTTTTTTTTTTTTTTTTTTTTTTTTTTGGCAAATGCCACCGACCACTGCTGTGCCTTCCATCGCCTCTATCGCCTACGACAGTTACCGCTCTGGGAATCGCACAGAACCCTCTCTTCGATCGATTCAATTATCCCCGCTTTTTCACATTATGCATCGCTGTCGCTCAGCCTGTCACGGCGGCAGGGAAGCAAAAACACCCGTCCATATCGCCCCATAAACCCCTCCATTTCCATCAAACAATATCTGGCGTCTGATATCTTTTTTCTCCGTGACACTTCCGTCATCTCTGTTCCCTTCGTTTCTTCTACGTACGTAAATAAACACGCAATCTTCTCTACCCTTGCACGATCATTCCACAATTTGTTCCCTCAAATCTATCACAATTATGACCTTATATGCGAATTTCGCGACACCCTATTTCTAAGTCCCCTGACCTTCCCAAAGAAGCAACAGCCATTTTCATACCTTTGTTACGGAACGTCGATCAAAAAGAAACCACGAAGTGTTTTCACCTTTCACAAGTTAATCTGCACCTAATTTCTGCGTATTCCATCAGATTGTGGAAATTTACTGTGAAGAATCCCATATAGTTATCTGAAGTGAACAAATTGCGATCATATAGCGTGTGACCCCGCGGGGGGGGGGAGTCGTGGCTGCGTAGGTGGACACGACCTCTGGTGGAGAGTTGGAGACGACCACCCGGACCTCCACTTTCACGGCGACACGTCATTAGTCTGAAAGTGGAGGCAGTGAGTAGACGATGCTAAGCTCCTGGTTGACGGTTCAAACCGACAACCCCACCAGTTGGGCCCCTGGCGCGTCGACCTAAAGGCAGGATTGGGTGAAGGAGACTTAGGGTACTCTGGAATCCACAAATAGAAGTCCGGCGGGACATTACCTACCGTCAGGTTGCCTTGGTTACTGTCCAACCCAGATCGATAGCCTGAAGGTGCAGCCGGACCTCAGTTCGGGTGGCCCCCAGTTGGGCTCTTGGCTTCGTCGTGCAGTGGCCCAATACTCTGGGCATAGAGGAGGGACTTGGTATCCCGGAGCACGTGAGTGGCGCGTTGTCATATAGGCGACATTGACTCCGGCACTAGCCCGGATAGATACTGTAGAAGCTCTGAGCTGGCAGAGCGGCCTTATACCCAGGCATTGAATGGGGAGGTTGCCTCAGGGGCCATTGAATGGGGCAAACTGCGTTCCGGCGGGATCCGGATGTTGGCCCGAACAGGTACTTGTACCCCTGAGAGGGGTGCAGGTAAAGGCCACCGCCTAGGTACTCACCCGAGGGGTTCGCCCCCCAATAAAGTACAAGTGCGAGGGGTGCCATTTGGCTATATAGCTTGTGAGTTGTCTATCGTAACTGGACTATGTGTATGAACATTTTTTTACTAGCGTGTATACAGGAGTTACTTTGCCAGGAAAGACATCTCTGTAAAAATTGTACCATAAAAAATTATTCGCGATTGGCATTGTACCTACATAATTTCAGTCAACATCATGTTGAATTTTACCTTTCCGTTATATCATTCTATTCGTCTGTTCATTCTAGGCATGTCTGATGTATCTAAATATTGGCAACAAGCTATTAAAAATTGGGTACTAATTTATACATACTCTGCGTGCATTTTATGTATACATTTATCATCACCCGAGCGCGCAATAAATGAAAGGAAAACAAGAACTTCGCAAATTAGAAAAATCTACTAAGCAAGGAAGCCAATGACAAGTGAACACTCATGTGCATGAAGCTACTAATTGACAAGTACGATGAAATCAGAAATAAAACTAGAAATGACTGATTTCTTGGCCTTATTACTGAAGCGATAGATATTTAAATTAATTGACAGACGACGTCAATGTAACTCCACCTTGTATTACTCCAATTAAAGGTGTTGACTTAACTTGAAAACAGGCAAATAGTTTTATCGAATAAGCATGCACCGGTGATCATGTAAGCATGTATCTGTCAGCGAAGTTTACTTGGCGGTTTACTTCGCACCTTGGGCATCCCGTGCTGTATGTTCAAACTGCTTGGTTTCCACCATTGTGACAGAGAAGCAAATTTGATTGAAATTGATTTATGTTTTTTAAAGAACAGTCACTGTATGTGACATTTAGGGAAGAAGTATAAGAGACGCACATTTTGTTGAGCTTCAGACTCTTTTTCCCCACTCTTTTACTACACACAGTTGAACGATTAATAAAAGTGCCAAGTAAGCCACGTTCGCAGTATTTGAAAACTATACATTTTCGCTCCCGATGATCATTTTACCAGTCATGATCCATTCATGTCATGGACGAAGCGGATTCGCGACAGCTTTTTCTCGGAAGTTCTCTCGTTTCCCCCAGCCTATTTTATCATCATACACCATACACATTCATAGCAATGGTCTTAGTTTAAATTTAAGTTAATGCGTTATTTTACGTGGCGAGACTCGGGCCATCAGGCCCGCTCTTCCGTCTGACCACGCAAATTTCTGGACGCTCCTTTCACCATCTAGCGGAGAAAGAAGGTATTATCTCGGGCGACGAAACAGGCGATTTGAATTTAGCTCAGAGGCTTCATTTAGGCTTGAGGATCTTTTACATGTAAGTAAATCTACTAATATGGGACAGCCAGCTTTACTTCCCCTCCGAAGGAAGGCGTACGAAGGATTTTTTCGAAAATTGTCATAATCATGTATCCATTCAATTACTAACGGCCCATTGCATGGTGATCAGATTGCGCCATTTGTTACAACCATGTTCGCCATTTTTACAGCACTCACTTCCTTCGCTGCATTCGCCGTTGTAGCATTGGCCCTCACAGCCACCTCTCCCGCCCTATCTGTTACAAGTCCCTTCGTATCATACCCAGACTCCATCCCCAGTTAGCTCCCCCTCTCTGCCTTCTCTGTCCTCACCACCATCACCTCCACCATCACCACCCCCACCATCACCAACACCAATATCAGCACCATTATCATCACCAACACTGTCACCATCTCCGTCGTTTTATCATGACTTGCAACCTATTCCTCCGCCTCTGTCGCTTGTTCGCACTAATAAGTCACTATGGCACCGTCGGAAACCCCTTCCTGTTTCAACGACCTCAAGTGCTATCTCCATCTCCTTCACCACCGTCTCGAACTTCTCCTCTTCCACCACCACCACCACCACCACCGGTTTTTCGTCTTCTCAGCCTCTTCGCCGCTCTCCGTAGCCTTGCCGGAGTCCATCGCCACCCGCCCCCAACCCTCTTATTCATGTGCTCTTCCTTATTCTTCGCTATTCCCGTCTCTATCTTCTCCACCACCGCCCGTTTATCGTCTCTTGTCCCCCTCGTCCCTCTCCTCCGACGCCCGTTGCGCCCTGCCAGCGGCACTGCATTCGCCCCATCAAGTATATCCTGTCAAGTACTATATCCTTCCCTGCGCCGTCGCCCGGTCCCTCTCATCTGCCCGTCCGTCACCCCTCGTCCCGCGCCGCCCCGCCTCGCCCCGCTTCTCCCCCACCCACGCCGTCGCGACCACGTGGCGCGCACATCCGGTTTCCTCCGCGTGTTGGTCTGAGGCGCGCGTCGCTGTCACAACGACGCTGACGTCCGCAGCCACCAGCTTAACGCGACAGCCAGAGGCACAGGGAGTTCCAGAGAAATGTGCGGGAGTTCTACAGCACATACACACTCCTCGCTCCTTTAATTTGTTCGGTTTACATGGGCGGTTGCCTCGCGGTTAGCTCATGGTCAGCGTACTCGCTTTCCACTACGCGGCCTCGGGCTCGATTCCCGGTCGAGGAAAGACTATAGTGTGCGTTTTCCTTGCAATGTCCCAGTATATGTTGCTGTGTGACGATGATAAAATTCACTTCGCAAGTTGAGAAGACCAGAATACGGCGTGGGAACCGGAATACGGACCGGAAGTCCGGAAGACTACGTGCTAACCTCACGTACCCCCTTAACCCATGGCCGCGAGGCAGGGACGCCGACAGTAGGCCTGAGCCCGTTCATTGGCTGTCGCGCCAAGTACATACATACATACATGTGCAGTACATTAGGTAACGTTCGTTTCTCACTGTCATCACATTTCAGTTCCACCATTCCTATATTTTTATGTTGTAATTGTTAAAGTGTCGTTTGCAGCCCATGGATGTCGAGTGACACAATAAGGGATATCTCAGGGGCATACCGCAGAGAACTTGCTACTCTAACGTTCTCAATGTTTTGTAATTTAATATCAGTTTTACGTTATGCGGAAAAGTTACGTTAAAATAATAAAGCTTCTCCACCAGTTCAGTGATTTCGAGTAATTACATTTTATATAAGCACCCCTGAGGCTCTTGGGCAGGACCCAAATTCAATTGAGTCTCTTGAGATTATACCAATTACTTCTAATAACAGCAACAGGCCTTTTCAACAAAAATCTAAAGTATTATATGGAGAAATTATGAAAAATTATATATAAAATTAAAAATTATTCTCACAAAATTATTCAGAAAGCTCAAAACTCAGGGCACTAAGTCGGCCCCGTGTCGCAGACGGTTGCGGCAGCCGTCGTGACCGAGGAGGCTGCAGGTTCGAATCTTGCGTAGGCTTGGTCTTATTTGTGACTGTCCCTTCACCCTTCATCATCTTGTCACCTCTTCATTATACATAATTCAAGGCGTACCAACCAAAGGTTACAGCAGTAAGTAAGCCTTACAGTAAGTTAAGTATGTGGATAGGACAAGGATAAGGAAAGAAAGATCGCGCGCGGTACGTGGCTCGATTGTTAGGGTGCGTTTCCGGCATTCGCCTGGTATTGATCAAAAATCCTGCCACCTTCGGGACTCGAACCTAGGACCTCAGAGGCACTACAGTGACTTCAGCCGTTGCCTTGAGTCACCTCTTCCAGTTGGATGGTTGAAGATATATGATACAAACTTGTAGAGTGTTTAGGGGGATTCAAAGATGATTTCTTTTTACAAATGAATATGTGGCGGGATATCTCATAAAACAAAATTACTCCCTGTGAAGTGTCAATGATTAATTAGTGATTCCGGGGGTGTCACCTACTGAGGTCATTAGCCCCGTAAGTGTAGTGCATGCTTTTCATCGGGAGGGGGCGGTGATCTCCCGCTGGACGGCGAGATCCGGCGCCGGCCTACCGTCGACTGTCGACGTTTTCCCCTACCAGGCATGTCCCACCAGCGGAGCACCGCTCCAGTCGGGACAAGCTCTAAGCTCCCGGCTGATGTTCCGGCATGTGTGGTAGTATGGTACATGTTAGTGTGTGTGTGTGTGTGTGTGTGTGTGTGTGTGTGAAAGAGAGAGAGAGAGAGTAAGGGGACGATAGGACAAAGAAGAGGAAGGGAAGATCGCGCGCGGTCTGTGACCGTTTGTTAGGATACTGTTCCGGTATTCCCTGTTGTTGTGTAGAGAAACCAAGGAAAACTACCCATCAGAGCAGCCGGTCGCTAGAATTCTCCTCCAGACAGCGACAGTATTCTACCTAGCTGACAAACTACTGTCGAAAATCGTGCCGCCGCGCGTCGGGGTGAAGTGTCTGATCACGTACCTGATTGGCATGCAACTCATCCTGTTCTGATGTTCGGCAATTACACGGCCAGCTCAGTGATAATGACTATGTTGAGTTATTTGTTTCAATTTTGCAACTTTAACTTTGAGCGAACATGCATCATCGTTACCACTATTGAAACTCATGAAAAACTTGGGAGTCAAAACTTTCATGTAATTTTTTGTAGTCAATCATTTTTGTGGTCAGAAATTTCACAAATGTAAGACTAGTTATATGAGATTTCCCATCTCGTGGTCATTAGCAAAAATTAATTATTTTTCAATGTTTTTTACCCCGTTCTACCTTAGAACTCTAAAACATTTATTACCAACACACTGCACTACATTTCATCTCAGAATTTTAAGTCCCCTTCTTGAGCGGTTTTACTTGGCGAGGCGTGGAGAGAGCGTTGTGCTGTTCGGCGGGGGAATTGCTTTCATGAGCGTACACACGCACGGTAATACGCACGAAATTACCTCGTTACACACCACTCTGTAATTAGCACGCAGTGCCGCGCCGCCGCCGGGCAACCCACGCTGAGCAGAGAATGCCAGCCAGGCCTCGCTCCGGAACGAAGTAACCCACGTCCTCTGCGTTTGGGGTCATCCATTTTGGGAGATGTTCGCTTCGAGAATGTGAAGGCACTGTCGGGAGTTTTTACGAAATATTCGAGGAACAGTCATTTTGACTGCATTTTTGACTGCATTTGGGGTCATACTTTTTAGGGGATGTTCCCTGCGAGAATGTGAGGAGTTATTACGGCAGACACGAGAAAGTAACTGATTGAAACATGCGAATTAATGGCAACATTGTATGCGACTTCTTTGAATGTTTCTTATAGATGTTCTTCATAAACTCTTGCCGATTGATTCTCTTAAATAAATCATTCAAGCCATAACAACGTTTTCAAAATGGCTCCAAGATTTTCTTAATGTTTCTTGTTCGAATAGAGCAATGTACGGGTCATTCCATATTAAATCAACACAGTTTTTTACCTCATCGTTTTAGATTCAGATGAAATTTGATACATAGGTAGCATGAATGAAAAATAAGAAAACTACAAATTTTGAGTAAAATATCTCCACCACTCACATTTGTGAAATACAGCCATGTAAAATTTTACAAAATTGGGTTACCGAATATGTTTAAATTGATGTAGAACCTCTCCAAATTAAGATAGAGAGCTGAAACAGGTGTCATTTTACAGCTTTCTTTATGGCCTTTTATATGATATACAACTCAATAGGGGTTGGGTTAAAACGTTTTTCAAATTTGAATTTAAAATTTTGATATTGAGTTTTTTTCAAAATGCTCATCTTCAAAAAAATTGAAAAAATTCTAATATAATCCTTATATGTTTCCAAACAGATGGTGCAAGTTTAAAATTGGGACTGCAATGGGTTCATATGGTAATCTTCACTTAAAATCCACAATATTTACTTACTCTAGATATTACTGATTTAAAATGCATTTTATTTCAAATTATAAGACCTAATACATACAAATTATTAATGTAGTGTTTTTGTTGGTGAGTGTGTTGTGTTTTCTTCTTCTTCTTCTTCTTCTTCTTATTATTATTATTATTATTATTATTATTATTAGACCGCGGAACTTCATGCAATTGCATATTTTTACTGACTGTGCATATCGAAAGGAAATGTATATAACTTTACCTATCACCAAAAATAAAACAAATCTACCCTATCTTTATTTTGCATGTGTGCTATTTTTTAGTTTAACTGCGTATTTTAACGTATGCCGTATATTTAAGTGCATATACTCCAGGTTTTTGTAGAGAAGTGGATCGAAGTCAGATCTTTTCGGGTATTTCTCTTTCAACTTACAAGTGGCTTTCTTCTGACAACGCGGCTATGCAAATTGAACCTCCTTAGTACCCTTCGCACGGTTTTGGGATTTACTTTCAGGCCAATGCCAATTCATAACTGTGGAGTAATTTTTGGTGCATTAATACGAGGGTCCTTCTTTATTATTTTCACTACGAGATTCCCTTCTCGATCACAAAATGTCTTCGGGCATTCTCCTCCGGGTTGCAGTTCAATCACCTATTCATTGATGTACCATGAGATTATGTCACTCACTGTGCTTTCTTCATTAATGGCATTTTGCAAAATTTTGGGCATCATTAACCCTTTGCATGATGGTAAATAACCAGCTGACGCTGCTCAAAGTTGGTGTTCTTTCCTCAACGATTCATTTCGCTTAAATGTTTAAGGTTCCCACGTATCTGGTTCATCAACTGAAAGGTGACCTAGATTTGTTTTATTTTTGGTGATAGGTAAACTTATATACATTACCTTTCGATATGCACAGTCAGTAAAAATATGCATTAAGTTCCGTGGTCTAATAACAATAACAATAAAAATAATAATAACAATAAAACACAACACACTCACCAACAAAAACACTAAATTAATAATTTGTATGTATTAGGTCTTATAATGTGAAATAAAATGTATTTTAAATCAGTAAAATCTAGAGTAAGTAAATATTGTGGATTTTAAGTGAAGATTACCATATTAACCCATTGCAGTCCCACTTTTAAACTTGCACCATCTGTTTGGAAACATATAAGGATTATTTTAGAATTTTTCAATTTTTTTGAAGATGAGCATTTTGAAAAAACTCAAAATCAAAATTTTAAATTCAAATTTGAAAAACGTTTTAACCCAGCCCCTATTGAGTTGTATATCATATAAAAGGCCATAAAGAAATCTGTAAAATGACAGCTGTTCCAGCTCTCTATCTTAATTTGGAGAGGTTCTACATCAATTTAAAAAGTTTCGGGAACCAAATTTTGTAAAATTTTACATGGCTGTATTTCACAAACGGGTGGAGATATCTTACTCAAAATTTGTGGTTTTCTTGTTCTTCATTCATACTATCTATGTTTCAAGTTACATCTGAATCTAAAATGCTGAGGTAAAAAACTGTGTTGATTTAATATGGAATGACCCGTACACATAAAACAGGTGTAGGAAAGATTTTCATTGACAAATTGCTCATGGTAAACAATTTTTTGGACTTCTTCTGGCATCTACATTATTGAATATAGATATTTTTCATAACAAAATGAAATTACATTTTTTTGATGACATGAGTATTTTCAGCTAATTTGGAATGAAATCGAGATCTTTAAAAAGACGTACACACGATTTTCTCAAAAACAGATTAGGTCTAATATTTCCACTTTCATTTAATAAGTGGAACATTTCATTTTTCAAATTTCGTAAAAACATCGACTTGGGTGAAATATTACAAAATAGATACGAGAAATCTTCATTGATCAACATGTTCCGAAAACAATTTCAACAAAAATTCCAATCCGACACAAAAAGCAAACGAATCCATTTCACTCATTCATTTGCGTCCGGACAGCCCGAATAGCTAATGACGCCGGGTGCAGGACACAACTTTCTTCATCACAGGGAATTTACGACACGACTTTTTTTACGCCCCGGCGCAACGGGGGGATTTTACAGTGGGTAGGCCGAGCGATAAAGCCGCGTGGAGAGCACGGCTCCGCACGCGTTGCAGGGCGCGCACGCGTGGGAGCGCCAGTTTTTATGCAACGTCCTAGATTCCGGATAAAGCCTGCGATTCGCGGGCTCCGCTGCGCTCGCTGACGTCACTGGCTGATTCAGAACAGCGCGTTCCTACACGCGATATAGGTCGCCATTTGGGGGCGCTGTTCCCAAAAGGTTCTTGACCGCGAGAATTGCAGCTGCATGATGGGTTTTGTTGAATGTCTTATGACACATCTTATCACTGATGATGACACGAGTTTCATTTATTGTTTTCTTTTATACACGGCCTTTTATTTATCCGCCGAACAGTAAAAATAGTATGTAATGAATTATGGGGGACTACAATCTTACTTGACCTCCCTGCCCCCTTTCTTATACTAACGTTTGAATTATGATTAAAGGTAGACCAAACACATATCTCTTCTTGATAGAAACAATGTTAAAGATTTATCAATTAATACGCTAATTAAGTGGAAATAATTCTGAATGTAAGTAAGAATTCGTTTAGACAGTTATGTCATGGAATTAGCAGAAAATAACTTCATGAGATCAAATGGTCAAACTTCTTAAATCAGAAGATGTGCCAAGAAGTCAGGAAATGATTAGGGATTTTATTATTACTGCATAGTTACTTCATTGGCTTTCAATTGTGGTTGAAGTTACAATAACTTTTTCAAATTCAATGTTTACTTTTCTTCCCTAAAGAATAGTTCTGGAGAAAAGTGAAGGGAGAAAAAGTATTGGAATCAGCTCGAAAATACGATCTAGAATCTAATTCGAGGTTCTATTATGTACAGCAGTGCTCAAAGAAACCGCATCATCTATAGATAATGAGCATTCTGTATTTTCCTTATCCAATATGCTCTCAAAAATTGATAATCACATATTTTATGTGAATTATCACATAATTTATGTGAATTATATGATGTTTCTAATTCCATTACCTTCATAAATCACTCGAATTCGGGAAACAAGTGTATTTTCTAGATTATATTGCACATTACAACTGTGAACGAAATGATGCGGTTTCTTGAGCACTACTGTATACACGTCAAGATTAAGTTCTATTAGTGCTGTTCCAATGACGGTTAACTTTGGTGCAAATGGCGAGGAGATTACTTGTAATATTGTGCTCCAAAATTAGGATGTAGGATATGTACAAGTATGACTGATTGATTAGTGATTCCGTGCACGTCAACTACCAAGATCATTAGTCCCGTAAGAGTTGTACATGTGTTTTCCATGAGAGGTGGCGGTGTTCTTCCCCTGCTGGATGGTAAGACTCCGCGCCGACCAGTCCACATTGGGGAAACAGCCCGAAAAGCTGGCCAAAAGTCCAAAACGTGAATTTCTACATAGATACTTGTGTCATATACCGTTTAAAAGAGGACAAAATTCTGCATTGAATGCCGTTAATTTCAAAAACGTAAGTTTACTGATGGCGTTTTGACAGCGTTTCAATGTTGCGTAAAATTTACTTCTCTTGGGTGTGATCTCGAAGGCTGTTTGCAAGCACGCACTCTGTCACGCATAACTTCGTTCACTGATCATATATTGACATTTGGGAAAGTCTATGTTATTTTTGTAGGTGTGATCTATATGGTCAATAATTGCCTTCTCATTTGTTTGCTTTGGTCATGACAAATTTATATCCAAAAATTGCGATTTTTCGATGAATTTTTATAAATTTTTCTTTATTTCACAAGGTGAAAGTCAGGACTTCCACGTACTACCACCGTCTTTCATATTTTAAAATATCAACTATTATGTTCTTTAGTGATATTCATAACAATTAGCTGCTAATATCTGCTAATAAAGTTGTAGGGCAATAAAAACTATCTCAAAGCAGATGTTGAATGGAAGATTCTTGTAAGTCACTCTTTATTAATCTAGGAATTTTACCATTACCTTGTCTCCTGATTTACGAATCAGTAGTTTTTGTCAAAAATGACTTACTTAAGGACGGGAATATATTTTCAGCAAACGCCGATGTCTATAAGTATAACACACGACGTAGTAATCATATTCACCAGGTGGCAGTATCAACAGCTCACTACAAAAAATTCACATACAATTCATGTACATTACTCTACAACACTTTGCCAGAAGACATTAAACGATTAAATTCCATAGAAAAGTTTAAGTCCCAAGTAAAATCTTTTCTGCTGCATAACTGTTTCTATACAATTCGAGACTATACCGAGCATCAAAAAGGAAAGTAGAATTAATTTTAACAATGATAGTTAATGTAATTATTTATCATTTGGACTGTATAATTCTAAAGAACCTGTAACAAGTATTGTACCACAGTTTCTGGGTTGATGGCCCCCATCTCGATCAGGTTTTTCGTCCAGTTTCCCTGATCCTTGAGCAAATGCTGAGATGGTCCCTTGTTTTGCTTCTGGACATAAATGTAACTTCATTATTTGTGCACGTCTTCTGAATTTCAGTGGGAAATATAGTTATTCAAATTATCGTTTTTCATATTATCGCGGCAAAAAGTATTATTCTTTCATGAAGAACATGAGGGTTCAGGGCAGAAATTTATAGCTAATTTACCTTTGAAAATATATTTTATTATATAGGAGCGAATATTTTGTCAACAAAACTCGAAAAAAACTCTCTTTTCTGTATTCAAAATTCGACTAGAATATGGTTTAGGATAGAGACCACAGAATTATGAAAACGTGCACAAAATTCACTTCTCCCCATAGCTCGTCATACGCAGTTTTTATCTGTTTTTGACGTAAATAAATAAATAAATAGATACATTGGCGTATCAAAACACGACGCCCATTTTAACTTTCTTCTGTGAATTTATTATTAAAGCTGGAAATATTATATTGTTCTTGAGGATTTGATGAATATTTTTAGTAATTATTACTGAATTTGTTTAAATTGATAATGATCTAATTGGTATTAAAATTTGCTTTCATTCTATTTACATAATTTTGTGTTCTAACAGGATCCAAATTAAGACTAGCGCCTTCTACCGCAATTTCTCACCGTTTAAAAAATTAGTTATTATATTTTTTAATAAATCCGTAACATTTACCAGATAACACCTGCTAATACAGTTGTAGAACAACAAATAATATCACAAATAAGATGTCCATCCAACACCAAGCGTATGGGAACTTCGCAAAAAATGAAAAGCATTAATATGATTAGTACAAATTTGTGATAATAATTTATTTTATTAACTTATTCTTCCAAGTATTTTGGTTTTTGAAAAGGCACTCAAAATTTCATTATTTTACTCGCATAAAACCAAACTTTTTACGTCCGTCAGCGCCACTGTGTCTGCTACAGTCATATTCAAAGAATATTAAATGAACTAGATTATGAATATTCTGAATACTAACGAATAGTATATAAAATAATACAAATAAAATATATTTATTAAATATTATGTTTTTCACACCATTAGATTTTATATAAGAACCACACTTGAAACGAAATTCTTTTCAAGTGTATTTGAAACAAAAGGGTGAGTTAAACAGTTTCAAACATCGTCAGTTTCCTGATACAAGAAATACAAATTAAAACATCAGTCAAAACAAACAAATAGGATTAATTGACTTAGTACTATGACGTAGTAAATAGTACATAGTTGTATAATACACAATTTTAAAAATAGAATTAACATTTTAAAAACTGAAAGAAAGAAAAGGTATAGAGGGTTAAATCTTTTAATATTATGGTAATTTTGTGTCTCAATGCACGAACTTGAATGAAATAGAATTGAACATGTAAAATTTTGTAACAGAAAATATGAACTTTAAGTTGAGCCGTTTATTTCCTGTTGTTTGGAAGCCACAAAACGAGTGCGTGGGTTCAGGCTGGCCAAAGGGCTTAAGTACCGGGCTGAGGGGTGGAGGAAGAGGAGAGTTAATGGCCTGGATGCTGTGCACTGTCTTTTGCCCCGTCCTGGAAGAGTACTTGCTAGCTGCCGGCCTGTAGTGCATACTCATATATACTCTCTCCTGTAGACCCATATTATCTTTTGTAGTGAAGTCGTTCGTGTGTTTACTTTTAGAGAGTGCGTTTTACTGTCGTGTGTTGTGATTTTGTCAAAAATACGATATACCTGTTCTCGTAATTCACCTACGTGCACTTCGTGTCTAACTGGGGTGTGAATCCATATTTTTCATCTGGTAAAATGGAAGCTGGAAGCTTATTAACAAATCAATTGAAGGAAAATGTGTGATCAGTTAAACACTCCAAAGTAAAACAGAAATATATCCTTATCTATCAATTGTCAACTATTAGTATTATAGTTGATTATCCAAGTGAGATTAATAGTCAGACGAATAATATATTGTAGAAAAGGTCATTCAAATGATTTATAAGTAAATTTTCTGGTGTATTATTGTCTCTATTTATTCCGCTTTTTAATAAATTGCACATGTAACTTGAGATTCGGATTCAGCGACCCCAAAAACCCCTAGAAAAGATGTTTTATGCGTGATTGGCACCTTATTTGACTTTTGGCCAGCTTTTCGAGCTTTTTCCCCAATGTGCAGTCGTCGGCTAACAGACCAGTTGGGCACTGCCGCAACCGGGACAAGCTCTAAACTCGGTCTCCTGGTAAGTGTGGTAAGTGTAGTACATGTAAGTGTAAGTGTGTATAAGTAAGGAGTTAGGATATGGAAGAGGAAGGGTAAATCGCGCGATCCGTGGCTTACACACTAAATACACTATTTAGTGGAATACACTAAATGAATGTGAAATCGTCTTCGCAATTTTAACAAGAAATATCACTTCTTTCGTGAAATATTTTCAATAGTTTTTGTTTTGTTTCGTTTCAAAATTTTCGTTTTCTTTTAACTTACACACTAAATATTCTGTATAGCGAAATACGCTAAATGAATGCGAATTCTTCTTCGCAGTTTTAACCAGAAATATCGCTAATTTCATGAAATATTTTCGATATTTTTGATTCACATCATTTTAACTTACAGCACCATTTCGCAAGTAATACTGTTCATTCGCTGTAACGGTGTCGATTCAACGATACAAACACCAGAGCGGCTTTGGGAGACGAGAACGCTTAGCTTCGATTCAGCACTCGTGCTGAAATGGATGCTTTTATGCGGGACGTGGCAATTCTCTCTCAAAGGAAAGGATTCGCGTCGGATAATCGACGGAGGAAGACGCATCGAGTGTGGCAATCGCGACGGCGTGAGCCGGTACGCATTGTGGGGATGTGCTGAAACCGTGTGGTTCTGCGGACTGATTCGCTCCCCTTGTGCAAGCGCGGAAGCTCAAAATAGAATACCTGGAGTTACATACATTCAAGGAGACATACTGAAAAAAAAAGTATTTTGGACCGACCTGGATGGCCGAGGTAGTTAAGAGCGTTTGCCGACTCAGCGCTTCGGTGTGAAGGGTCGCGAGTTCGAGTTACACCTTGGGCGTGGTTGTTTGTCCCTTGGGACTTATATACTCGTATGTGTTATCGCGGAGGGCCTCGCGATCTACTGACACCAAATCAAAGGATCTTGCAAGTGTATTGGTGTATAGTGTGTGGTCGAATATGCGTATTATCGGAAGGCAAAGGGTAACCGGCTCCATGCTCGATAAAAGCCCTAGAAAGAAGAACAAAATTTCAGAAAATACTTTCAAAAATGTTTTTTTCTTTTCATTTCATTGAGAGAACACTGACAGATACGGAGATACGCAGATTGCAGATACGCAGACATATAAGCACATAGGCGGATGTAGAAACAGTTCGCCAGGCAAATATCTAAACAGGCAGGCAGACAGGCAGGCAAAAATCTGCAAATAAGGAAGGAGCCAGCATCTTAGAGCTTTCGACGTTACCAACAGTACACATAGATAATGAATATTCTGTATTTTACATCCACGTTCTTTATCGTAAGTACATATTCTCAAATCCTTCATTTCACAAATTTGCGTTTGTATGAAATCAATGTAGCATTTCTTCGGCAAATATTCACTAAACATATATTTTGATTGAAGTTATACATGACTTCAATGTTTCGTAAGTGTAACGTAGATAGAATTGCCTAAAATTAACGCACACATAAATACGTGTTACAATATTTCCATGGGAGACACATCGAAGGCAAAACGGCCTTATTATGTGTAATGTCATCAAAAATATATTCTTCCCCTAATTTCCTTACGTCTCACTTAGTTTTAAAAAATCCAAGAGTATTGGGTACTGTGCAAGTTTAAAACTAATGCAAAACTTAACTAATCCACTTCGTAAAAGTCATACTGCCATTTTATTGATTATGATATAAAGCAAAACACGAGAAAAATGAAAATAATTACAGAAACATATTCAGAATATTATGGATAATAAATTCGAGCCATCAGATTTCTTTAGTTACGTTAATCATAAAAACTCACAAACACGCACACAAAAACACCCCAAAAATTACACATTAATCTGATACTTTGCAGTTCCTGAAAACAAATACATGGATGCAAGGATCAAATGTTTTCTAAAGAAACTAATATCAGAAAAATAGGATCCTCCTAGTTGACAAACTAGCATGGATAATAACATATGGTACTACTGACATGGCCTAAAGAAAAACATTTCAAAGCCAAATCTGCCAAAATACAATAGTCTTAATCTACACTTCCCGGTAGCCAAATCCCAGGAATTACGAATATTGAATACACAGGACAAGATATTCTTGCGCCGTTTCCATACTTATCGACTTAACCCAATATTTGACATTCGTCGGAATATTTCCAGATAATGTAGATGAAATATTACGCAATCTTGAAATTAAAGCAGATTGCATGCCAGATGTTGATTGACGCCGCTACAACGCATGATTGTTTTTAAAATGAATGTAAAGTGATATTTACTCTGTCTTGACAACAACTACCATGATTCGAGGCACAATGACAAATATTACGTCTCATAAGATGTTTTTGCCGTAAAGGGTTCGCCTTCGAATGTCCCCTTGAATAACCAGGAAAGCTGGAGTGTCTGTTGGGTTGCCTAACTCCAGGCCCAACTGAGATGTGAAAATGTTAATATCCGCACTTGCGAAAAGAACTTATTTCGACATTCCAAAGACCTACTAATTGTCTATGTGAAATATTTTGTAGAGTAACTTAAAATGCCTAAGATGTATGATATAACCATTTCCTTTTGATATTTCCAGGAAATGAAACGAAATAACTCATTTGTATTATTTAATGAACGTCAGGGTACATTTTTGGAAAATATCATTTTATCATCGTTTGATTTGTACTTGAAACGCAACTGCGGCTTGTTTTTGCCAAAGATATTGGATAGGTTTTTGCCCAAGGGAAAAGGATGATGGCGTCAAAATTCGCCTTGCATTTTAAACACCTCTCTTTATTGAATTTACTATGTAGTGACAATGAATTCAACGGTGAACATTAGTCAATTTCACGTGACACAAAACATATGATATTTCTAATTCCTTAATTAAAGATTAACAAGAAAAGCCATTTATTTTTCTCGTGTACAAGGAAAAGACCGCTGAGATACAAGCGCTTCGAAGATGTGCCTTTCACATTCATCTGAAAATAAATAAAAAAAAGAACAAATTATACTTTTAACGTTGTTTCTTTCGTATTACTCGTGTATTGTTATGGCAAAATCGAGTAAGGAAATCTCGTTATTTTAGAAAAATTCAACTGTTTCAAAGGTTCTTAATTCATTTCAACTGATTTACAAGTATAACTTGGTTTGATTCAAGGGGAGAAAAATGGGCCTTCGTCTTTCCTTAAAATAAGCAGAATTAAAATAATTCATTTTTTGTTAGATAACATACACCGTTGCAAAGATTCAGCAATGTTCGCCTATGTTTGTGGTTTTCTCTCGACTGGTGCGAAAACGTCCATTCGTGTTATTGATGAATAAACTTAACTACATCATTTCCTTCTTTCCGTTTTGAAACATCGGTCGGGACTATGCCTTCTCAAGTACGGAAAAGAGAATGGGGATTAATTTGAAAGCGGTTGTGAGGGACACCTGAGTGAGGGATGTAATCCGACGATTCCCCTGCTCAGAGGTTTCCTTCCTGCGCTTTCACATTGAACAGGATCTCAAAGCTGAAGATTTAACCACAAAAAATGACGAGTTTTCAAACAATATCTTGCGATTTAGGAAACGCTATGTGTTTAGTTCATTTTTTCATAGAAATTAATACGATGTACTAGGGGGAGGTGAATGGGCAGGTGCATAATGTCGTAGACGACATTCATATAAGAACTGTTGTGCAGCAGCATGCGGATTATCAGCTTCATACAATTCTGACTCGTAGTGGTTTACTATTTATTTTTTCATTATTTTAAATAATTTATGTTGAAAGTACATGTAAGTAAGAAATTATTTACGTGTGAAACTTTATATTCCAAAGTTTTACCATTTATTGCACATTAATGTAATTATTTATCTAGTCTTCTATTAAAATTTAAAGCAAAAATAGTGATCCATTACGTAAACGTTCTTGATCTTTAGGATTAATTGAAAATGAGCCAAAATACAAATACTTAAACCCATCGGAATCTTCCGAGAACTTCAGTCATCCAGACATTTAATTTTTCACTCTTCACTGTTATTTGTGTAGCTTGCGAGAAACTACGAATAAATTGTTTGAAGAATAGTTAAATTATTCTGAACGTGATGTTTGATTCCATATTTTGGTCGGATAGACCGATTCCTCGTTAATTTTGAAAAATAATTGGAAGGTGTTATGCATCAACCGGCTAAGCGCTATTTTTAAAAAAAAATGAGATATAGACGCTATTAGTTGCATTGCACCGTGTTCTAAGTGTACGCAAAATTTTGGCGCCAAATCTGTTAAATTAGCCTTATAATTAATGAAAAATGTAAATGCTATCAGTCACATCAGGGATTTTATGTTTCGCAAAATCCGGCTATCAACCTAGATCTTCAAATCTGCTGTTCTTAATTTTACATTATACAGGTAAGCGCCAGATATTCCACTCATGTTTGTGTAGTTTGGCGCTTCAATGAATTAAATAATTAAATTACAGTTTTTAGAGCTGAAAATGTAATAAAACCTTTGAACACGATTATCTCAAAACTTGTATGATGTCGCATAGCCGGTTGATACATTACACCGTCCAATTGTAAGATAGTAATTGAATCTGACAGAAAATGTCTTAAAATAGTAACTTTTCGAAAAACCTACATTGTTTTTCGAAAATTACATATCACAAAAGTGTAAAAGTGTAAATGTTACTTCCCATGTAACTTAATTAAAACTCATAAATACGGTAATACATTATTAGGATTATTAATAAGCAAATCTTTGAAGCTGTATCAGAAATAGAGTCCCAAAAGTGGGTGACAAAGTACCTTCAAGAAATCCGTTATAATGTTTGATACTAAGGAGTTGAAAAAGGATTATTCTCAAATTTTGGGCTTAGAAGATTCATGATACATTTCCTTGTGAAAAAACTCCATGTTTTGTTTCATAATGTTAGTTAAATGCGTAAATAAAAATAACATTTTCAATGAAATAGATCTCTACGACAGACACGTACATTTTTATCTCTACAATTTCTACAAATACATGCAAGAAACATTTTTGCGGTATATATTGTTTAACTCGCCACATGCAAATTCCTTGCAGCTATTTATGTAGAACCATCTTTCCTATAAATCATGATATTGACGTAACTCTTCAATTTCACGGCGACTCCTTAAAAATGTGAGAATGAGAAGGTTCATTAATTTAGAATTTATAAGAGAAATCATCTGAAAAAGATACCGCCATGCCATTCACAATCTAAACCCTTTGTTGAGGGGACAACACACACATTACATTAATATATTCTGTAGTACTACCTGCATATAATCACCTCACAATGACACACGCAGAAAGGTAGACGTGATGACTAACCACACGCAACACGAGCATAATAAAGAAAGCATTGTCTTTAAATCACATTCCATGAATAATGAACCGTCTTGTCTTCCCTTCCGCTCACTTTTTCTTGCCGGCTGTCGTCATCAAATGTTCGCTATCCTATGCATCCTCAGCTGCAGAGGCCACTCTCTAAGGCACGTCGTAAAGCAGCCATTCTTCACGAATGCCGGTCGGGATCCGATTCAGTGGTGACTCATCGGCGTTGCCGGGTCCCCTGCCGCAAGGATTTAGGAGGGAGAGGCCAGAAACGTGTGCGTTTTCGGCCTCGTTCTTATGTCACTTGGCCAATTGGGGAGTGTCGTTTGTTTACGATGTTTTTAGTGTCCTTTATGGAGACCTCTATCGAAGTTTATGTCTGTTTACAAGTGATGTCGCTAGTAAATATACTCTCTGATTGTGACCTTTAATCGGAACATTATACACATGTGATACATGGAGCAGGCAACCTTTCAGCCCAGTGTTATTTACAGAAGAAATATTTTCTCCTTCGTTTGAGGAGCGAGTTCGTCGCTACAAGTTAGTTAGGACTACGTTACACAGACTTAATTAAATAAAATATTTCATTTTATTCAAAAGTTTGAAGGAATTCGTGTTTGTGTCAGGTAATGGCACTGCGTGACTACCAGTGATTGCACCAAAGAGTGCATTTTGTTTCGTTTAAATTCTTCAATTAATTTATTTGCTTCATCATTACTTCTCCGCTAAGTAGACCCAGGAGACTTCTGTAATTGCGCAACCACGAAAGGCAAACCGGGGTTATGGCAAATTATTGCTTCTGTTCATGCTTCTGAAGAAAAATCCTTCTTTTACTTCACTTTCAATCTATATTTTCTTTCATAAATATGTCACACATGTTTCTATAAACTTATAACTAATAACTACAAGTTAATAACAAAGTACTAATAATTACAAGTAACTACAAAGTAATCTAATAATTACAAGTTAGCATCCTCATTTCGGTGTAAATAACTTTTTGTGAATACATTACGAGCTCTAAGGCGACGAAAACTTTTGAAGCCTCAACGTTTCGACTGTCAAATATCGACGTGCACACTCATCAATCGCACTCACAGGTATAAATGTTACTTCCAGCAGTGACAGAAACTGGCAAACTTTAAGAAACCGAAGATCAGATTGTAATCTCAAACCTCTTTCACAAAATGAAACAGGAACTAAAAATACCCTGTCTCCGCTTCCTGCGTTGAAAGATGGATTGCGATATGCGGCATGGAATGCTTAAACACATAAAAACTGAAACGAGACTATCGACAACAGAGATATTTTGAGAAGCCGAAAAGAAAATACATTCCGAAATCATGACGTCACATCGAGATAATTTCGGATCTGTCACGGAAGAACGCTATTAAGAGAACTGCTGGCTCGTTTAGTTCGTGGTTTTCCTTTTCGGGAGATCTTAGAATCTGTAATCAAGACGTTATAGCCGACCATCAATTAGATTCCACTACAACCTTCACACACCAAAAATGAAGATGTACGTAGAAAAAAAGCACCATATCATTATTGTATAAAAGAAGATTGTGTAATGAACGTTTCGTTTTCAGAGTCCCAATACACAGTAATAATATACAGATTAATAATTTTATTGCGATTTGAGTTTGGTGCTAGTCTAAAATTAACGATTTTCCATTTAGATACAGGAAGATAATTCACTTTACAAAATTGGACTCTTTAAAATAAGCAGATAATTTTTTAAGCTTGTAAAATCTGATGACATGAGGACCGCGTAAAACATAAAACAAAACTATGGGATTTAACACCTACATAAAACGCTAAGGATATGCGGGGGATTCTACCTCTAGGATTCTTACCGTAGCGGGGCAACGTCCCCAGTCAGGGCAATCTCTAAGCTCCGATTGGTCTGCCTACAAATGTGGTAGTGTACTACAGTAACGTTTAAGTGTGTGTAAGGGGTGAGAATAGGAAAGGAAAAGGAAGGGCAAACCACGCGCGGTCCATGTACTGGTCAGGTATTTCCTTGATATTGATTGAAAAAACACGGGAAAATACCAATCGGAGTAGCCGGCCGCTAGAAGTTTTCCTCCATACAACTACTGAATTCGACATACCTATATAGCTAGTGTCGAAAACTCGCCACCTTCGGGACTCATACTCTAGATTCGTTTGAAAAGAGGCTGCTAGAGTCCAATGGCAAACTGGCTCTGAGCTAATCTCATTTTACTACAAGTATCATTTGAACACAGAGACGAAAACGGAAGACAAACACTTGTCGTACTTGGGGTGAGAGTGAAAAAGATTTAATGATAATTATGTCGTTAAATAATGATGACTAATACGAAGCGACATTAAAATTTAAAAGTGCATCCCAATCTCTAAGTTATTGCATATTTAGGAAGGGCTTGGCACATTGATATTAGAAACCCATTTACACGAAAAACTTCAACGATTCTTTCAGTTGTAAAGACTGTGGCAGGATATGTGTTTTTCAGTATTAAACAAAAATGTTTCCAAATAAACCATTTTATTTAAAATTCACTGTCTATAATCATTAGATATTTTAATTATCATTTTCATAACATTAAACATTAAACAAAAGCGCTTTTCAATAATAAATTCCTCATAAGCAAAATGAGAGTGTATATTTATTCCAAGCGCAACAATTAATGAGTACCCTTGTCTCGTAAGTGTAGTGCTAGTGCATGGTAAGTTCGTGGAGATGGCTGTGTTCCTCCTCTGCTGGAAGGGGATATCCGGCGCCGGCCGTCTTTTCGGATTCGCTCTCCAGGTTTCATCTCAGCTATGACTATCTCTAAGCTGCCGATTGGTCTTTGGGTATGTGTGGTGAGGTAGTGCATTAAAGTGTTTGTGTGTTTGTTTGCATGTGTGTGTTTGTATGTGTGTTTGTGTGTGCGTGTGTGTGTGTTTGTGCGGGGAAATGTACCGACAAGGATGATGGAGAAAAGCTCGTGCACGGTCCGCAGCCCGTTTGTGGGGTATTGCTCCGCCGTTAGCCGAGTGTATTTATCGGAGAAATCTAGAATCGGATAGAACTGGAACTTTCCTCCAGAGTGATTGAAGTCGATCCAACTCTGTAGGTAGTATCAAAAATCCGACACTGATAAGACTTGAAACCTCCTGGCCAATGGTGCTACAGAGACCAAAGGGCCTCCTGATCAGTGATGCTACAGAGACAACGCTGTTGCCGCTGAGATATCGAATGAGGCGCTATACTCTGATTTTTAGACAAATTAATATTTTTTCTTTTCACGGAGAGATTCGAAATTAATAATATACACATTTCATGAATGCGAGATATGCAGGAACGACATTCGTTGAACCGGATATTTATTATTCTGCTATTAGAGCCTGAAGATGATGTTCGCCAGTAAAAATATAAGAATGTTGGGTGGAATGTTTGTGCATAAAATGATAAACCACAGCTGTTTTTCATTCAACTCTAAAGCTGATTTATTACTTCTTACAAGTTTTACTAAAACAAATCAGAGTAAAATGACGCACTATGAAAAAAGTTATCTTCATGTCAATTAATATTGCTTATTTAAGAAAATATACTACACATTTTCACCTTTTAAGAGTGCATTTTAGTCGCTTAAAACAAGAGATTAGTAAGCCTAAATATCCGAAGTCTAATTATAACATCCAATGCATTTTTCGAATAGCTTTGGTGGGCGGTATGATACTGTACGGTCAGTCATCGTGTGTGTCGCCTCCGTCACGGCGGCTGGAGGCTTCGCGTGAACCAGAGCTCGCCGGCGGCGACATGAAAGGGCGACGGCGCGCGCCGACAAAGCGGCCTATCCACGCGACGCACGCCGCGTGCGCCGAGGCGGCAACTGCTCGCTCACACATCTACACACGCCCGCCGCCTCAATGGGCGTTTCTCTCAAGCTCGAAAGCGAATGGGCACGCTGGGAGAAGAAAGACAGACGCACTGCAGTTACAGTGGGGTGCCAAATTATTACACTCACAACAGAAAATTCGTAATTTTCATAATAGATCAAAATATTTGGATTTTTATTATGTATATAAATTTTTAAAATGTTTAGAATGCGTATTTCAACAGTTATTGTTATATTTTTGTTGTTCAAACCAATGCCATTATTAAAAGTTTGTGTTGGCAGCGCTGTGTAAACAAATAGTGTGTAATTGTCTGCTCATGGCGTGGTTTGCTGTCTGCTCAGCGCATGGTGTTGTTTTCAATTCTTGTAGTTTTTAAGCATTATTTGGATAAAATCTGGTAAGATAATAACTATTACTAATTGTTGTCATTTTATATTTGATATTTATTAACTGTTTAAAGATTTTAATACTGTATTCCTGTGAAAAATTAATGGATGTTATGCTAACCTCAAACTGATGTGATTCAGAAAATGGGTAACGCAGTGGACTTGACACCAAGAAAGAAATGAAGAATTTCAACGTAGTTACCACATTCCAGTTACACCCAACCTAAAATTGTTACATTGGTAGGAGCATCTCAGTCAATAATAAAAAATATTTTTAAAAAATTGTTGGTCCAGTGTGATTATCAGAATTGGAACAAGGGAGCACTATCATGCCCGTATTTTTCTAACATGCCTCATGCCTACGAGATTGACTTTTAGAATTCGATATATTTTTTACTAGTAAATATCACAAATTCTTCAAAAATTCGGTCATTTGTACTACCATATCGTTTTTATAAATATTGACTGTGTTAAATGTTTCGTATTATTCTTTTAAATTTCGGAAAGTATTACATCATTGTAATCTCCTTCGTTATTAATTAATGTCAGGCAAACGTTTGCTTCACCACTTAAAAATGGCCAGACGTTGAAATTAAAATTGTAGGAAGCTCTACATCAAATAGGAATGCAGTAAAAACCTAATTTCGGTACATTTTACATGACAATAAAAAAATGTATACATAAATAATCGTATAACTACGTAATACCTGTATAAATACATATACGTTTACAAATGTCATAGATGTTGATAAATGGAATCGCTTGCAGCAAGGCAGCACGTTGTCCAGATTCAATCTGCAGTCAAGTTGTACAGAATACGGGGCTCAGATTTCTCTGTCAGGTATGCGTATGAGTATGAAGGGCAATGCCTTAACAACTTTGATAATGCCGATCAAGTCAAGGCGTAAGGAAGGATACTTTAATGAAAACTGAGAGAAATTATAGAGCAAAAGGTAAAATATCAATTTGCTATTCAGACTTTTGGCGTACATATATTTCTCGATGATGAAGTCTGTAAATACAGACTCGAGAGTCTACAGAATTTGGAAAAATTAAGGACAAGAAGCGATCAATTTTCGTTTACACTTAACTTTTATTGATAGGACATTGAATAGAAAGCAAAGGATTTTACTGTATATGCATGCTTACATATTATCTTGCTTAACAATTCAGCTAGACGTTTGTAAGGATTATCAATATAAACAAATTGTAGACCTGCAGTATAAAAATTCGCTTTTTTCTAGTCGTGCACATTTTGTTGAATAAAAGTTAAACATTTTATTTATGGTAAGATGTTCGAAGATTCCATGATAAGTGGTGACTCCATGAAGAAGTGGTGACTGTCTGAAATTGTGAGTAGTCCAGTATCCAGGCGTCCATGATAAAACTGAAGGTTTCCGTTGAACAGCATGCTACGGGACAAAGTTAAAATTGCAGATACAAATTCCTCGGGAAAAGTTTCAATTTTTATCTTACCCATTAAAACTTGTAATTAAACTTCTTTCTTAAGTATTAGTCGGGCTTCTTCTCTGAAAGTTATCTCCTTAAAAATTAACAGGCGGCTATACATGTAGACTTCTCTAAGAAGCCCATCTTTTATTAATATTTAACAAGATTAAGTTCTCGTTCCTCCAGAAGGCAGGCGTTGTTGGTTAAGCGAGACTAAAGTTTCTTTGGTCTCTTCACCCTTAGCGTTCTATCGCCTTTTTACAGAGATAGGAATCAATGTGTTTCTGACAGATGTGTGCTGCTCAAAAGAATCTTTGGGAAAGCAAAATCGATAATGTGTGTCGAATGTATGAATTAAAAAGTGATTACATATTAAAAAATAAAAGTAAAGCATTACATTATACAAACAATACTTCCCTATTCATTAAACTGAAAAAATGGTATTTATGAAAGAAATGTTGAAGAAATTCAATTTCAATCCCTCACTATAAGACACAAATGTTTTACGAATTTTTTTCATTCAAGTCTGTTTTCTCATATGATCAATCCCTTGGTATTGACCATCCTTTCGTTAAAAGAAATATAAAAGTAATTTTATTTCAAACATTTAATGTTAATAGTTACACAACGTGTCGCTAATCACTAAAGGAAATAAAATAGCAAAATAATGTGTACATGAATGGCCTACATTACAATTATCGTCTGTAGAAATATTAACAAAATTATATAATGGGAAATTCAAAAAAAAAGTTGTCAACATGTTAACTAATATTAAGACTTTCTTATTAATTTCTTTCTCTAAATGTTCATACGATATGCGTGGAACTACTGACGTTATTTCCTAAAATGATATTTGTTTTATTTTAATACAAATTATTCTTTATATATTCTTATACCATTTACATTTTTACTTAAGAAAGTTTTCCAAATGTCGGATATTGAACTAAAGTATTTTATATTGTCAATGAATGTTTTCAGAATAAATTACGGATCATTTCGTTCCAGATCTTTCGCACGTTCCCGTATGTTTGCATCTGATCTCGTGCAAGAATCAATACGAAAGGCGGCCGTGAAAGAATCAAAAAACGAGTCGTGTGTTACGTCAAGAGAGACCGAATCTGAAAGGAACGTGAGTCAGCGAGGAAAAGTGAGATTTTATCTGCCATCGAATCACCAGCATGCGCTGCGCTTTCAGCACAAATGCCACCTCTCTCTTCCGCATGCACAGATAGAAATGCGCTCTGTATGATCAATGTTTCAACTTTCCTGTAATTTAATCGCTTGTGTATTGCAATAATGGTTTATCTAAAAAGTGATCCACTGTAGTTATTGATTTCGTGTTTCCGTAATTGGGTAAGCGAGGGTATAGAAACATGCACTTCTGCAATCTCTTGATTTAAAATTGAATAGGTATGTGTTCACTTCTATAAATTGGTATACGGTTTATTACAATTTGCACTTCACGAAGAAATTTTTCATATTGTCCTGTACATTGGCACATGTACGACAAAATTATATCACGTCCTCTTTTCGAATGATAATGAATCAGACATACCCGTTGCTTAATTTGTTGAATTATTTGTTGTGTGTGTATGTACTTGTCGAATTGGTATAAATTAAATTGTAAATGATTTTGAATTGATTCAGTCTTATTACAAAATAAGTTAAGAGGTAAGGCAAGTGTAGTAGAGATCTAAAAACAAATTACTCGCAAAAGAAATCAATTAATGAAAGAAAACTCGGACTCCTGAAATATTTTATCTATTTTTCAACGCTTAAATTCAATCATAACCGAATGCAAGATGTGTTTCTTTTTTCATGTAAAACAAGAACCTAAGAGATATTTGACTTTACAAAACAAGTAAAAAGTTGTGAAAGATTATGTAGATAAGCATTGCGGGATACGTGCTGAAATATTTGTGCAATAGATTTACTTCCGCTTTATTTTAAGACTATGTATTCGGACTAAAATTAAAAAAGTTCTCAAGTATATACGCTGCTTTTTATACACTCTTTGCCTCTTTATCCAAATTAATAATATATAAATAATAATAATAACAACAACATTGAAATTGATATGCACACTGTGATTCAAAATCTTGAGCCAGATTAAACAAATATCCGAGCATTGAAGAATGTGAGAACATGCAGAATAATAAATATCAATCATTTATGTGGCTTAAAAGGTGAAGAATGAAGCCAGAATGGGAAGCACTTGTAATAGCTGCCCAAGATGAGGTGTTGAGGACACATTATGATAAAGCGGTTCTCAAAATTTCCCAAGATGATAAATGCCGCATTTTCCAGGAACACATAGAAACCATTGATCATATTGTCTCAGCTTGGCCAATTGTAGCAAAGACCGATACTTGAAAAGACACGACAGGGTGTGTAGTTAAATCCATTGGCAGATGTGCACCGCCATCGAAATTCCAAACACATTTATATATAAATTGCACATTTCTATATAAATAAAATTAGTCTGTGTTGTTGTTTTTTTTTAAACTGCCGTTTTATAATTTCATATGTTTCTTCCTAGCGGTGCTACAGAACGGCACAGACTTTCCCGTATTAATAATCTATTTCCTTTGGTCTCGGCTTAAAGTTCGCCGCTAAAGTTCATTTTTTGACATTTTATTATTTTTTCTGTTTCCTAATAGTAGAAAAGAAATATTACTTTAGGAAAATTAAAGAACAGTAAAATCTCGTCCTAAATGAAAACTTTCTTTGAAAAATCTGGAGCAGTTTTTAAGAAAATTACTTTCAGCGCTACTGTAAATGAGAAATTCGAAGTTCTTTTTCGAAATTTTTGAGTTTTCGAAAAACATCATTAGAAGTCATTCTAAGTACATCAACTCACAAGTAAAACAGTGTTTACACATTGCTGTAAATGTGCTTATTAAAGGTGTGATACATCTTTGAAAAAAATTATATTTGTTTAATTTTTGAAAAAAACGAAAGAATACCCCAAAATAAACCTTACGTCATATTAAAGAGTGTAATTAGCACTATCCGTTCGAAAAGTTTGAAGAAAAATTTGGAGTCATTTTGAGAAAATGGCGTTTGAGTGTTTCTGAAAATAAGGAATTTTGAGCTAGTTTTCCTAGAAAACGGTTGAGTTTTCGACAAACTTTACTTGACATTATTTAAACCATACGTACTCATAAATATGATAATGTCAACAAAGAACTCACTATGAACAAATTTTATTTGAAGGAAAATCTCAAACTTTAATTTTGTTGTTGTAGGAAGAGGCCGAAAAAATTCAAACTTTTGCAATTTTAAAAAATTTAGAGTTAACCGTGAAATTCGGACTTATGCCACCTGAAAAAGTGTATTTCACTCTATTCTTAAAACAAATGAAAAGAAAAATTGGACCCGGTTTTGAAAAAAAATGAAAATGTCCGGAGGCTTCATGTCAAATAGCCCAAATTTTATAGAATCATTTTCAAAATCTCAAAGCTTCGACTGGAGTCAGATCGACAGGAGTTTCTTCAATTTGGAAAAAATCCTACGTATGGTTTTATGCGCTAGTAGTGTTCACAGACAGACGGACAAGCGGACAGGCAGACGGACAGACGGACATTTTGCTTTCAATTGGTTTTTCGGTATCAAAGATCCACAAAAGAGGGATTCTGGCTACATCACATGTTATGGGATTTTTTTCTTAATTTACTAACTGAATTTATCTACTTTTTCGTTACCAGGGCCCGGCAATGAATTTTTTTCTGCTGAAAATCCACCGTTTTTTCGCGCAGCATTACATAACTTTCCCTGTACTGTGACCATCCGTTTTCCCTCCGAAAGCTCAGAAAAACGTGGCACATTGATCGCCCGCACGAAGAGCATCGGAACTCATAGCGCGCGCCGCACAGACAGAAGAGAGCTACTAATTAGTTCTCATAGTTATCATAAGAGTTCACTAGAATCGCTTGGCTAGAGTAACAGCGAGACTTACAGCACATCCCGTTTTTTTTTTAATCGTGTCGGCAAGCCGCGAGGTTGAATGGACGTAGCGTGTCAACGTGGACGCCATCAATCCAGACGAAGAAAAGGCATCAGAGCTCTTCAAAGACAAAAGGAAGAGGTAATTAATTCTTTGAATTAGTGCGAAGAGAATTGGTGGTTTTTATATCCTTCTTTTTCAGCTTTTTCTTTTTTGTTCTTTATTCTCTTTATATGCTCTTCACTTACTATATTGAATTGAATTCTATTGGATATAATTGGAAAATACTAGCGGCATACAGTTAAAACATTTACGTTGGCAAAAGACGAATATTTAACCACACCGTTGGCCCAGAGGGAGTTCTACTGCAAGGGAGCTTTGGTAACGGTACCCGACCAGCGGAGGGAGTAGCGAAGGGAAACACCCAGCATCAAGGTCACCGAAGTCGCCACAGCTCGAGTTTCAGAAGACGGCGAACAAAACCCCGTATTGAAAAGGATTTCAAAGTAAGAAAGTTCCTTTTACAAACGTTCTAGTGCCCATAACTCATTTAACGAAGCAGATAGAGTAACTCTGTGTAAACTGAGAAAAAGATTTAATGTTCAGCTAGCTGGAGAAGAGAGTATTTTTTTTATAACTTACAGAATCAATCTTTCTTTATCCTTATTCTTTTTAAAAATAGAAACAGTAAAAACTTAACTTTTGTGTTACATGAAAGGGAAAATAAATGGTACCAAAGAATGTGTGAAGGCCTAGAAAAATTTTGATTTGATTAGAAAGACAGTGTAAATTAGTAAAGTAGCAAAGAGAAGGGTGTATAGATTTGAGAATTTTCTTGTATATTCTATTTTCAGCAATTGAGAGCGTATTTTGAGTTTTTCTATGTATTTATGAGTGTCAAGTGTATGAGATTTTTATGCCACAAAATTTTTCATCTCTAGATTATAGTAAGGTTTTTCAGAAATCTGTGTTTTAATCTGAATGATTCGCGAGACCGTAGTGTAGAAAACCCACGTCCTTGATTCCACCAATTTCATTTTTTTATGTGGCCCACCGTCATCCCGACTGAGCTACCAAACATCCTAGGGAGATTATTAAAAATCCCTCTCCCTTATCCCGAAGGCGGTGGTGGTCGCAGTACTACATATATTACTCGGCATATACATACGTATACAGGAAAGTAAAAACCGGTATCTTGTTTTCTTACGACTTTTATTTTTCTGCTTGTCCGGGTTATTTCCGGAATGGCTATATTAATTTCGATGTGATTTTCACTGAAAAATAGAGTATTTTGACGGAGAGAAGTTAAGCTACAGTGTTTTCAAATTATTATTTCCTCTTATCAATAAAAATGTATATTTTATCCCTTAGAAAAAAATTAATTGTGCAGTGCAAATTAATTGTGAGGTGAAGAATCTCACAATAAAACCTAAACATTTTCTTAAAGCCCATGAAATGACCCACTAAAGGTTTTAAATATATCCTAACAGCGCAATTAACCCAGGAATAATTGAAGGTTAAAATTATTGTTTGTTAGGAGAGTGCAAATATACATCTGCTTTCAGCTGTCTCTGCTTGTTGAAACAGTGGTAACGGAACACGGCAGGGCAGGACATGCAGGGTAGGCAGGGCAAGGTGAGGCCGGTGGGAAGGAACAGGGTGGATTTGGGCAAAGCGGCGCAGGGCAGGGAAGGGAAGGGCAGGGGAGGGATACATTCTAGAATTAATTACTTACTAATAGGTGATTATAATGAAGAAATACCAAGTAAAGACAGCCAACATATTACTTGTAAATAAAGGGCTTACTGTTTGACAATTGTATTAATAATTCATTAGTATCATAATAATAATTTTATTCTTTGCAAGCGTTCTGTTCTTCGGTGGCAAGTTACAGCTGCAATAATCTTAAAACAATATTCTAAACGTAACACAATAAAGAATGAAAATGAAAAATGAAACCTCTGTTAAAAGTTATTTAAAACCATTTTAAAACAATAAATTATTAACCCTGCAGTGGTAACGTGACTATTTGAAAAAATAAGTGGTAACGTGGGGTGTCTCCAGACCTCCACACTCTTTTCTTTATATATGCTACATTATTAAAAAATAAATTAATATGATATTCTTCTTCTGTTATAAACAATTTTTTGCGTGTAATTAAACTATTTACTAAGAATTTAGTTACTAAACAACTCTGAGAATTCATCAGGAAAGCGTCTAATACTTGGAGTTAATTTTTCTACCGGTCTGCGCGTGTTGTCACATCCAAACCCATGTTTCGTAGCAAAAATTGAAATCTTTTCAAATTCAAAGTACAATGGAAAATTTCAATACCCATATTATCCACATTCCACAATTTAGCAAGATTTTGATATCCTGATTTCACAGACTGAGCCAAAATACGTAGCACATATACTGCCTTCATTTCCCATTTGTCAGTCTTATAGGTGCTGCGATCATTTTTATTCCTCTCAAAATCCATTTCATTTTCCATGTTGGTGGATTTTGTAATTCTCTCACTCATATCCAAATCAATAAACAAATAAAACATTATCTTGGTATTTTGGAATTACGTGCAGGCTGCTTTTTCCAGGGAGGTGAGTAACTATATTCTGTTCTCGCTTTCAGCAAAAGTTGGAGTATTCTTCCACTTCTTTCTTAACATATAAAGTGACCTAAAATGTTCGTAGTACTTCAGTTTAAATTTTTGCCGGGGAATCCTAACGTAAATATACAGCATACAATACGTTCCCAAACGAATAGAATGTTACGAATGTTAGAAACTTAAGACACCTTTGCTAACGTAGAAGGTAACGCGGGGATCTCTGGTCACCCCAAACAAAACAATATCTTGCTACACGTATAAAACTCACTTAAGTGTCAAACTGAGAGCACGCTAAATATCATGATACAAAAAGAGAAAGGTACTAAAGCCATGGTCAGGGTAGCCAACAAGGGAAATATAACAAGCGTGAAGAAAGGATCTTGGGGGTCCCACAGACCCCTGCGTTACCATTCCCGGGTTAATTACAACGAATACTGTGCTATATTTACAAATGTCTTTCGAACATATAGATCTCAAAAAGTACGATTTCCAAAACTTGTAAGTAGTCTCTTTGTTAGTGAGTCAAGGAAAACAAACGATCGAGCCGTCCGTGATACATAACGATTTTTTGAAATCGAAGTGTCTGCGCAACTTACGAATTGCCGACTACTTTTAACATTACAGAGTTTATTTACAGCGTCAAGCCATCGCCGCCTCCAACTTCCGGTTTCCCGCTTCCTGTTTCCGCCTCCTTCCGTCGCCTCCTCTTCCGCCGCCAGCGCCTCCACTCAATCACAGACTTTACAATTCGCCGCAGGTGGTCGAGGATAGAGACCGTACAGTTGCTCAGGCACGTCCTTCGGATTGAAGCTCACTCATCGTGGACCTGACGGGGCTCATTGTTTCCTGATACATAACTCTTTTATTGTTTGACTTGACTCGTTGTCCCCGCTTTACCTCTCTCAGCCATTCGAGTCCACAACACATTGTCTTGAGGAACGTGGGAGTCATAATCGTTTGGGTTTTGTTCGCTTCCGCGCTCATGTTCGTTGGTGGCCTTGCCCAACGTGCAAGACGTGTTCCTAAGCTTTGTTCTTTCATCTGTGAAGTCCGCTCGCGTACCCGTGAAGCGAAATGTGCGTTACAGTTATAAACCGCAGGGAATTTTCGCACGATACGAAACAGCACCGTCAATAATAACCATAGCCGTTATATTACATTTACGTCGTCATTATCACAGCGTTCTTTGTGACCGTAAATTTACATTCCTGAGCTTTCAGCTTTTACAACCTTGGGACGTGTCTTAATAGTGCGCTCGGAACTTTCTCTACACGTGTACTCCAGAATATTTAGTCACGACAAATGTACAAACAGGGTGCGTTTGAAGCGAAATATGAGTATGGGGGAATTATGTAAACTGCGGGAGGCGGCACCTCTCTGCTAATGCGCGTGGCGGACTGACGTTAATCGGCTTACGTTTTGAAATTCAAGCGCCTGGCTCGCCGAGGCGGCAGCTAACGCTGTGTTTCAACACGGGAACAGGATACAGCTCGCGCGCAAAGGAATGGCCGGCTCTAATGGTGGTGATTAAGCACAGGGAGTTTGTCATTAAAATACCTTTTTTCACAAATATTTTCAAAAAATAGTTTCAACACTGAATCGCCCATCTTATTCTTGCATGTAGGACGCCCAACAACCGTTTTGACTATGTTTCTTTAAAGATTCTTGAAAGTAAATATGACGTCAAGCTGTCCCGATCGTTAAACCAACCGCAAGGTGAAAAGTTTCCGGTCTCACTCTTAACGCCTTAACGCTCTAATGGCAGTGATTAAGTACAGGGAGTTTGCCATTAAAAATTCCTTTTTTCAAAAATATTTTCAAAAACTAGTTTCAACATTGAATCGTCCAGCTTATTCTTGCATGTATAACGCCCAACAATCGTTTCGACTCTGTTTCTGAAAGTGTCCTTGAAGTGAAACGAACTTGAAAGTAAATACGACATCAAATATATATATATATATATATATATATATATATATACATATATATATATATGTATATATATATACGGAGTTTCTCTACAGCTGTCGCCGTTTCTCCGCTCTCAGTCTCCATGCCTCACTGTTTGACCATAGATCATCTTGCATTTCTCTTGCCGTCATAGCCTCTCGCACTCCCTCCTGCCATGCAAGTCTGGGTCTTCCTCTTTTCTGTCTTTCTGTCGGCACCCAATGCAGGACTCGTTTTGGCATCTTGCATCTGCCTTTCGCATACCATGACCGTACCAAACGATTTGTTTTTTCTCTATTTCGTCGAGGATAGATTTCTTTATATCCATTTTCTTTCTAAATATCATCGTTTCTGATTCTGTCACGTCTGGCTGTAACCGCAACTTCTACGCCAGTAGTCCATTTCAAGGGCCAACAGCTTCCCTCTTGTTCTTTTATCAACCTCCCAAACTTCTGAACCGTAAGTTGTAACACTCTTGACTAGTGTGGAGTAAAGACGTCTTTTAGTAGTGTTAGTGATGGTTTTGTTCCATAAGACAGAGTTTATACTTCGTGTAACATTTCTCCCCAAGCTTATTCGTCTTTCAATTTCTTCTTGGCCATTTCCCTTTTGTTAAAGAGTACACCCAAATATTTATATTTGTTTACTCCTTTCATTTTTACTCCATTTTCCAGAAGAAGATCTTCTATCTTATTGTTCCCAACTGCCAGGTATTCAGATTTGTCCATGTTAATAGTAAGTCCTGCTTTTAAAAAGTGTTTATTGAGTTTCCGGATCATGAAACTCAAATCGTCCGCATCTTCTGCAATTACTAGCTGGTCATCGGCGAAATATAATGTGTATAATTTATCATCTCCAATCGTCATTCCCAATTATTCTGCATTGTTTCTCCCACTGCTGTAAAATTTGATGCAAATATATTTTAAACAGGGTTGGGGAAAGACAGCAACCCTGACGAAAACCTTTACTGACTAGGAATGGATCCGAGAGCCTACTGTAGATCTTAATCTGAGAGGTGTTGTTATTATATAGATTCTGTGTGGCTCCAATTAAGTTCTCCCTGATTTTAAGTCCTATCCATTTCTTCCCATACTCTAGCAACTGGTACATTGTCATACGCCTTCTGAAGATCAATGAAACCTAGATGAACTTCCCTATCTCTCCTAGTTCTCTTTTCTATAAGTTGTTTTAATGTAAATATATTGTCTATGACCGATCTACCTGGCAGTAAAACCACATTGTTCCTCTCCGACTTTTCCTTTTATCTCTTCTATTTTATTTCGGATTATTTTGCTATATAGTCTACCTATAGATCCAATAACTGTTATTCCTCTGTAAATTTGTTTCATCGTCTCTAGATCCTTTCTTATGGATCGGTGTCAGGTAAGACGTTCGCCACTCCTGAGGGGGATCTTCTCCATTCATGCACCTTGAAAACATGTGTTTGAGTATTTGGTGCAGTTTATAGGGACCATATTTAAGAAGTTCTGCCGGTATATCTCCCGGTCCTGATGACTTATTAGATTTCATGGTCTTAAGCGCTTTTTCTAAATCCTCAATTGTCAGATCTACCATTTGCTCAAATTTCACTTCCTTGTTTGACTGGAAGTTCCTGTTTTCTAGAAGCAGTCTTCCAAAATATTCTTTCCATTTATTGATGCTGATGTTTGATAATGCGATATTGTTTTTTATTAGTTTTTATAGATTTAATTAAGCTCCAGGCTTCAGAGCTCCGTGCTCCACCTATGAATTGTTCTAATATAATCACATTTATCCAGCCAGTTCTTCCTTGTAACACTTCTTGTTTTACTTCTCTACATATTTTCTTGTACTGTAAACAAGTTTCATATTTCTTGTCACTAAGCCATTTTAAATACAGTTCTCTTTTCTAGAAGTCTAGAAGAAAAGATCAAGAAGAAAAGAAAAGAGAACATCAAAATATACCGACCATTAAATCAACCCCAAGGAGAAAAGTTTCCGGTGTCTACTATTAGCGACTTGCTTTTTAAATTTCTTGCTAGCTTCGGGTTTGAATGTAATAGACAAAAACTGACAAGATAATAAAAAAAGTAAAATTCTGCTACGTCATTGTAATTTTGTACAAAATGCGATGATTTATAAAATAATGTAGAGCATTTCGATGGATAAATATTTGAAGAGAAAAAAAGGGAAGAAATCATCGATGAATATCTAAATTGAATATCAGAAAAACTGGGCATAAACCAGAACACCTTCCTTCAATTCCACGTCAAGGTGACTATGTACAATTTGAAATAAAAATTCAAATACAATGAAATAACAATTTTAATTGGTATTTATAGTTTTTCAAGAATTATACATTGTGTTACGATATTTAGCCATACTTTCACATAGTATTTTTCACCAATGTAATCCCCTTTGCAACTACATTTTTTTAAAATTTGGAAACGATTTCCGTATTAGCATAGGGGAAGCAAAATCCTATAATGAGAGAACTAATGAATTAATTACGTACCCCTTATGTCGAGAAAATAAACGACATTTCCATCATCAAACGGATTGTAATATAAATATGTTAATTTTCAAACCTTTAAAGCACTACAAGGTGCTATTAGTCTTCAGCAGTACAAGTACTTTTCAAATATTTTCATTTTTGATGTTATAAACCTTCCTCAAAAAAAACATTGTTTAAAAATAAGATGGGAAACTCGAAATGAGTTCGCAATTTTACTGAAACATTCACAATAAATATTTTAAGGGATCACCGAGGTATACTTCAAAGCATGAATATTCTCGTGAAATTGAAAGATTATTTATAATTGAAATCTATAAAGTTTAATTTACTCGTCGGCAACGTCAATATTAGAAATTGGAATTGTGAAATCGGTTATAATTATCTGGAGAAAAATGTACCACCGAATGATACAAGTCCATGTTTGCCGTTTAATTGAATTTCGTGCGTTAAAACATTGAACGTTTATTCATATCTTGAACAGATCGTATTCATGATAATTCATTCGGTGTAGTTCTTAAATATAAATACACACATTAGTAGGAAAACATTTTATATAATAAATTCTCTTTGTTTACGCTTATGTAGACATCAATAATTCATAACAATTTGTCTGTTTTTAACGAAAGTAGAACGCCGATTGTAATATAGAGACACGCTGATTATCGGTGTGCTTATGCGGGGAATAGAAGCAATAAACCTTATCGACTAGCTCATTTGTTAACGACAAAAAACAATAATTCAGGACAACCACCTTACGGTCAGCACTATTATCAGAATTATATGCGACCTACATATTCATTCTAGAGGCGTCTCTCAAGTGCCTCAATGCACATGGCAAAATATTCATTTGATAACCACGGTGAAATGTAGGAAGTTTTACTCAGTCAGTTCTCATTAACAAAATTATTTTTCTCACTCCTATTCCTGCGAAAAAAAATATTAAGATGTCATCAAGACACCATTTAGCAAAAGACAGCGTAATTTCAAATAGAGAGGTTGTGATCAATAATGTTTAGTTACAGAAAACTATTTTGTTATATCAGAAGACATTGCGAATTTTATGAGGGTCCGTTTACTTTTTGTAACAAAATTTTTTTGGGGGGGGGCGAAATTGACAAATTTTCTCCCTGAGGACAAACTAGTCGCAAAATATATACACGTAATAAATTTTAAAATAAGTGTATTTTTATTATTTAAAATAAATCTCCATGTTTCAATAAGAGAAAAAAAGACTTAAAATCAAGAGAGTTGACTTATTTTCATCAAATTTTACAAATTATATTAAATTGCCTTTCTGTATACTCAAAAGAAATTAACAGGAAACATTTCACAAAAAAGTCAATGGAAACTGAAAATCAGCTTATATTAGTTAACTTGGCGCAAATGTTATAAAATCAGTTCCTTGTTACCTTCCGGAAGTAGGAATTGAAGAGTAGAATTCACGACAACTAGAAAGCGAAATTACCTACTTTTACAAACGACTTTTACAAATTCTATCACGCGTGATTCTTGCAGTTGATTCACGGTCGTGGGCAAAGGTACAGCTTTGAGATCAGCATTTCGGCGTTAGAACTTACATTTTTTTAGGTTGCCCATTATATTCCACAGAGGGTACGTTAATTATTCGTGGACATTTTAAGAAAACCAATTCCAGATTTCTAACACTTTTTGTATAACAGTAGGCTTTAACACATTCATATTGCCATTTATTTTGTACCTCTCTTAATTTGTAATTAAGTTAAAATGTGAGTAAAAACTAAGTACTAAATATTTCTTATCGTCTATTTTTCCAAAAGTAACATTAACAAAAACTGGTGTTTCTTTTTTGCAATCTAAAAAAAAATCCAAACAAATAACATCTCTAGGTATTACTTACAGGGATTACATAGCTTCCAAGCAGCCATTACAATTACGTCACATTAGACGCAAAATCACGCGCCATTCCGTCGGTAATTGTCGAGAAACATCGTTTCAACCGAAGCATGAAATTAATCCGCAGATATTAGGGAAAAATATGCCGCACTTCGATCTCCGCAGTAGGCGGCCCAGCGCGGAGCGGGGTGGGGCGGGGAGGGGCGGGGAGGGGGGTGGGGAAGGGAAGGGAGGGGCGTGGTCGCGCGGGGCGGGGCCCCACTGTCCGCCTGAGTGGTCGCGAAAATGAGGGGATCGATCTCGAGTCGAAATTGGACGCCGAGTTCCACTCCATGATCGAGAGGGTAATTTGAAGAGCAATATAGCCTGCGCCGCGACGCTCCATCACCCCACTCCTTCACACGGCCCTCCCTTCCCCTCCTCCCCTCCCCTCCCTTCCCCACCTCACTCCTCTCTCTTCCCACACACTCCACCGACGCCGACGAGGCTCTTTGGGCCAAGGAACTGGTTCTCGAGAGAGAAAGACACACTTCAACGGAACAACGTTGAGGAGTAGTTCTTTCAATACCCCAAATGTATATCAATTGTGTGTATATCAATTCATGCCGAGTCACATTAGTTTCGTAGGCGTAAGAAACAGCTGCGCGTATTTAACCTATCGAATATCTATTCGGGCGCAATCCAGGGGCCATAGGGGGAGACATGATGCTCAGTTCTTCCCCAACTTACATGACTGATATCTGTGATGAGAATAGACAACAAAATATCCTGGCATTATAATAATATTTAGAATCTCTAATATTGCACTAGTAAATAATTCATTCAACGATTAGTGTTTTTAGCCATACATCATTTTAGTTACCTGCCTTGTCGTATTAACTAACGTTTGAGAATTTAGAAAAAATATTGTTCAGATTGCAAGTGGAAGTACGGAAACACATTCTCAAGTAACAAAACAAAGAATTTAGAGTGAATGACAAAAATTGAAATTTCCAATCCGTTAGTTTTCAATGAAGCATATTCCCTTCATTTCTTTCAGACTAATACAAATATTTAAAGAACTGTTGGAAGGCTTTCTACGTAACATTCGACTGGACGAATCTCATCCTCGATAATACCGCAGTGTAACTTCGCAAGAGCTGTCTTCTTTAAGACCTTACTCATTGATAAATATCTAAATGTTATTTGGGTTCAAGAAAAATAGGCTGCTGAGAACACAAAACACGGTATTTTGTATATTCATGTATGTATTTGGCATTTTGGGTGGATAGTCTGACCGCCGGTCAGCTATCGGTGTCTTGCATGCCAGGGCGTGGTTTTAAATTCCCATGCTTTGGGGTAAAAGCAACATACGGCAAACAGACTAACTTTTTCTTCGTCAAACAGCTACAGAAACTGGGACGATTTTAAGAAAAGCTATAACTCTACTTTTGCCTCGACCAGGAATCGAACCGCGACCACACCACAGGAATCTACTATGCTGACCATGAGCCAAAAGGCCAAGTATTTTGTAATAACAAATTATTTGTGCAGCATTTTTTGACAAGACACTCGAATGAAGATCGATAATCAATGTATGTATTATGGCTTAACAGACACTCCAGAAAAGGTTCAAAACATTGTTTGCGTGTGTAGTGATCCCACAGATAACTATTTTTCGTAAATTATATCATGAGAAGAAGCAAACATTTGGAACACAAGAACAGTCTAGAAGAAACGGATTCAAAAAAGTACATAGTATTTTAGAAAACCATACGAATAGGACATTTTAATTTTCTTTCATCCGCATTTTATTCACAAATACTTTGTACTCGTGCCATACATAATATATAGATTATGATGGAAATACCTTCTACTGGAATCGCTCAACACCGAGAAAGTGTTGTTTCTTCGTCCGAGCAGTCAGTCTATTCGTCTGTCACAACAACACTCACTTCTGGACCTTTCCGTTAAACTTCGTATTTTGATTTGTGTACAGTCACGAGAGGCACTTGCAAATACATCTCGCTTTATACATAACAGACACACGATCTTCACCTCTCGTCATACATCAATGTAGTTGTGAGCGATGCTGATGGTACTTAGATTACATTTGACGCTGAAAATTAGCATTCTCTAAAAATACAGGTTCACATAGGAAATTCAAATCGACTAACTCGTATTTCTAAAGTTACATTTAGCCAGAACCCGTTAAGAAAAAGACTTTCCAGAAAAACACGTAAACGCTGTGGAATCCCTTCTAAAGTAGAAACTGCTACTTTAGTACTAAAGTACAAACTTTTCCTGCAATGCGTCATCACCTCGCAGTCAGCTTCCTGAGTCGGTCGCTGATGCTAAACTGCAGCTTCCTTCAGAAGTGCGATGTGGTGCGAATCTAGGGTACGGAACTTGCGCCAAGTTTGTTGCTAGTTTAACTCTGAGGGACCGCGGTTGGCGTCCTAGAAGTTCGTCCGACACGGGCTGTCGTCGTATTTCCGGGAAGATAATTGCCCGCGGAGGCTGCCCGCTCTTCGTCTCGTTAGCTCCAGAAGCAATCCTGCGTGAGGCGACGCGACGCGCACGAGCCTGGCTGATGGGTGGGTGGCCTAACCGCAAGGGGCTGGCAGAACAGCTACCGAAAACGATGGTTGGAAGGTATTTGATGATAAGAAACCTTCCTGCAGGCGCACCCTAGAGTCTCCGACGAAAAGTTGTGGAGATATGTTACCATCAGACATTTCCGTGATGCGTTTGAATATCAGCATGCTCGTGGTCCTTCTTTGGATAGAGTTTGTAGGTCGACTGCTCTGTTCTGATAGTTAATTCACGTAGTTTTCATGATTCTTCCGAACGATTGCCTTGGAGTGTTCTGAACAAATGGGACCTTCGACCATGAGCGATTTTCCGTTCTCATACCCTTCCCGTTATTTTCCCAAATCAGACTGGGGCGCTTCGGAGAGCAAGAATATACATATCTCTTTTAACAAAGAGAATATAATAAGACAGATAGTTTCCATTTACTTTCTCTAGAATTTATACAAAATGTAAAACAGACTATGAAATATAAAAAAGTACTTTAAGGTAAAAATGCTGCTTCCTTCCATTTCCGTATGTAACTTTGGACGTGGATCTTTATCTCACTCATTTACGATGATGTAAGAATAGATATGACGTTTAGTACAGATATCTGTAGAAATTCGAAACACAAGATTTATCATATACCTAGATTAGAAACCTAGATTATACTGAAAGCAGTTTTTACGTCAGTAGTGTGCCAAAATTAGATTAGTCGTGAAGTTTTTGTATGTGCATTAATTTTTAAGTTATTTTCTTACTTTGCATTCCTCGCAAAAGAATAGTGAGAACAAGAATCAATCTCTGGATAATAAATAGAACCAGCTACGGCAAGCTGTTCAATAAAGTCAAGAGTAGAAGAGATGGAGAAGACATGAAACTTTTCATGGAGCAGAATACTGATGAAGACGACGGCCATGACGACGGGTGTATTTTCACGCTGAACATATCCGTTTTTTGTTCTCCAGCCCACAAAATCCATAAATTTGTTCAAAGCAATCGGGAAGGAAAAACAAACTCACAAAGGAAAGGTATAAAATGTAACTGCTACATTCGGGCATTCCGAAAGAAAAGACTACCGTGTCTAGCTACAGAATGAACGCAGTAGCCCTTTTCCTCAGTGACTCAGCGCACATCCAAACCTGCAGGCGAAGACGGAAGTGCTTGCAAAGCTGCAGGAGCGCCTGGTGGGATGCGGGTTGGCGCAACGACGCCGTTCCAGCGCCTCCTCGCGGTCGAACGCTACGCGGCGGCGGGCGGCGCGGCGCGTCGCAGCCCGCATCGGCCCCTCGGCGCCCATCGATGACGACGACGGCGGCGACGAGAACAAGGACCGCGCGCCTGCACCAGGGCTGCCCAAACGTCCCTCCCGCAAACGTGCGCTGAGCAAAACAGTAACTCACAACGTCAACCCAGTTGGAAAGAAGGGAAATATTAGACTGAATTACTCTTAATTGAATTTCATGTGCAGTTATGTAATATACAGGAGCGGATTTTTATTTATTTATTTATTTACCCTTTGCACTTCAGTGCTGCAGGATTATCCTGCTTAGGGTTAGAGGATGTTAGGAATCCTCTTAATTAAGCCCTCTTTCCGGTTTATCCCCATTTCAGTGGGCCCTTTGTACATAGAATATAACGGGTATCTTAGATGTTCTTATGTCCAGAAGTGGGTGAAGATGGCTTGGCAAGCGTCATGCTTCAACCGGAACACCTGCGGATTTCTGTTATCTTGTATATTTTTATCCATTGCTTCAGGGCGTAGCTAAGTGAAATTTCTTTACATTTTTTTTAGAATTCAATGCTATGTTGATTAACATGTTAGTGTATATTTGTGCACATTTGGCCGATTTTTCCTGTTGGTGCATATTCGTGTAATTATAGGAGTATATTTTGCAAGTCTCCTGAAAATAAAGACATCTAAAACGTTTCACGTTTTCGTACGATCTATTTATTTGTGAGGGTTCATTGATTGCAAAGAGCTTGCGACAGTTTGTCCGTTTTTATTTTATGCTGAAGACAAAATACTTGTACAAATGTAGGAAATTTCTTGATATTATTTTTTTAACCCACGTACATTAAATGAAACAATACTTACAATATACGTCAATCAGGTGAATATATTACTTAGTTAGTTCTCCGCGAAGTAAGGTAGATTATATTGTTTGCATAAAAATGTACATTTTCATTCCAAGCATGCTTCTCCTGAATGTTGAAAAGAAAGGTTAAAATAGAAAATGAAATATTGTAAATATCAATTGCATATTAATGAGCATGTTTGAGAACTTTTAGCCATAATGCATTTTTAAAAGCATATTTCAAGATTTTTAGGGCATAAAATTCCTCTCCCTAATAATAAATGTCCATGTCGCTACAGGAAAATTGAACACCTGGCTTGGACCGTTTTTGAGGAACTGTTGCATGCAGTGTAAGCTGTCTGCTGTGAACAATATTTCTCTCTGTGGTTTCTTCGCGTCGTGCAAAAGCGGGAAACAATCCATATCACAGAGCCTGTTTGCACCAGTGCACGAATTGAGGCAAACTGCCCGCGGTGGCCCGGTGTGTTGACCCGCGTGCCCCTCGCCTTTCACTAGACAAGAGCCGATCAGGCCCCAATCTCCTCCTCTCCCCCTTTCCCTTTTCCTCAGGCCTACTTATGTAGCTTAGGGCACCAATTGATGTCACTGCAGTACCTCTACCCAGGAGGTCTTAGGTTTGGAGTCCCAGCGGTGGCAGGAGTTTCCACACTAGCTACATTGCAAGGTCGAATTGGCTATGGCCTACCAGCAGCGTCCAGGCCTCGCGGCCACGGGTTAAGGGGGTACGTGTGGTTAGCACGAAGACATCCCCACGACGTATTCCTGTCTTCTCAACCTGAGATGCGAGTTTTCTCATCGTCACACAACATATACTGGGACAATGCAAGGAAATGCACACTATAATCTTGCACGACCGGGAGTCGAACCTTGGGTCGCGTCAAGAAAGCGAGTACGCTGACCAATGAGCTAAATCGCGAGGACTCAACGATATTTAGAGGAAGACAAATCTTACATTTGTAACTTCTGTATATAAAATGTCCCTATGTATGTTCATTACGAAAAAATTATGATATTTTTTACCCCTTTCCATGCTTTGTACGTTGTAACATTATTCTCAGATACATGAACATTAACTGTTTCTGAAACATCAAAAATGTTTTAATCATTTTATTTGTGTCTCCAATTGTAAATAAGTGAATTCTTGTTGTAATATGACGAACGATTCAATTCTCAATGATGTCGATAACAGAGCAGGGAATGCAGTTCGTGAGCGTGTTGGGAGAGTGAATTTACAGTTTTTTTCCACTTCAGATCAATATATTAATTAGTGAAACGATTAGTGTAACCCCGAAAGAGAACCTAATTCCCTGGCAAGTGGTTCCTCCAGGCAGCCCATGAGACTCGCATGTAGTCCAATCGAGCACTTTCGGGAATGGGAGAGGTGTGTCCTGCCCTGAGACCGGGCACCTGTCGTCCCAGCACCGGGAAACCCGTCTTCTCCGCGGGGACCCAAGTGGCCACCGATTTCGAAGGCTTCCGGGGAAAACAAGGTTAATGCGTTTCGGGCCGGGACATTAATTATTAAAGGCGCCACAATTACTCAGAGACCGAGGGGAGACACCCTCGCTTAGTCATCTCAATTTGTCGGCTGGTGTTTGCGTTGACTGCGCGCGAGTGAGGGCGGGGGAAGGTGAAAGGGGAGGTTGGGGAGAGCGATGTGAGCAGGGGATGGGAGGGAGAGGGTGATGCAGGAAAGGTGGGGTAGGAAATGAGAACGGGCGAGGATGGGCGAGAGGACAGGCGAGAGGACGGGTGAGAGAACGGGCGAGAGAACAGGCGAGAGGACGGGCGAGGACGGGTGAGGACGGGCGGGGAGGGGCGGGGACGTCGAGGACGGGCGAGGACCAGACAAGTCGGTGAAGGAAGTGTGGGAGTTGGAGGGCAGAGAATAAGAGGAAGGTTGGGAAAGGGAAGAAAGGGCAGAGGTAGATGGACTCTAAACACATGCAATTTGGAAAGTGGAGATATCCCAACGGCAAAAAGCCCTCTTCGCCGGGCTCTGCACTCGGCAATCGTGAGTCCCGTACTGCATTATTAATCGTGGTCTTGAAGAGTACTTTGCGGTCTCTGGCGACAAAGCTATTACTAGCACAACTCCGGTAAGCTCGAATCTCGTCAATGTGTTCGAGTGGTTATGTGCTCAACCTGATGGCGGTAATAATGCAAAGGTCGGCATCAAGTTCTCTCTGGGGTTTTGCTTCAATAATCAAGAAGGCTTTCAGGTTGTTCTCTGTTAATTTTGTGTAAGCAAATGGCAGGGGGAACTTTGGACACTTTCTGACATCAGAAAACACACTGAGTAAATTACATTTCGTGCTAATGTATGTTTATATATTTGACAAAACTATTTGTAAAACCTAAGTGTAGGATCAAAGAGATAAAAATTTGGTGTAACACATCCTATGATTGTCTTCCATAAGATGTAATACAAAAAAGCCCATTTGAAGGGAAAGAAATTATTATTAACCTTACTGGAGTACAAAACAAGTTTTCCCTCGCCAAGATTGTCAGGAATTTCTATGGAAAAAACAGAAAATTCTATTGAAATGAAATTTAGAGGTAAATTCGGTAATTTTTAATAAAAAGGAAGATTTTAAAAAAATCTTCTCTTAAAAATGCTTCTCAAAATAATTAGTTAAGAGCATTAATTAACCTCATCATTAGAGCTTCTGTGGCGCACAATGAAACAATTTAATTATGCAGTTCCCATTCTTACGCAGATAATCGGTGTATTAATAAATTTTTGTAGGGTATCGAATGCATTAACAATATGAATTGATTAGAAGACAAACGATATTCTTCCTTTTTTCATCATTTAGATAAAAATTTTCTAGAAATACACGAATATAAAAATTAGTGATATGGAACGGATTAAATATTCCTGCGTATTCAAAACGAGATACTTTCGATCAAAATTACAGACATGATGACGTATGTGGAGAGCAAATATTTCACCTCCGCTCAGGTTTCCTGCAGAAGGCTTAAGATTACGCAAAACTCTGAAGAGCTTTGAAATGTTTTTCTCGAGAAATTCTGAAGAGTCCAAGGAGAAGTAAAGTTTGAAACTTTTCCGAGACTAATGCCTCTGCGCGTTAGAAGTTTGTGTACGGTAAAGAGATCAAGCACTCTGGTGGGCTCCTCCTGAAAAACGTACCCTCTTGGCTTCATCTCTGTTAACTCTACATGGACTATTTCAGTAGTGGAAAAGTTTTCCTGGGAACTAGAACAGCAGAGCAAGAATTATACTTATATTTGATTTTAATTGGTACTCAAGCTAAATTTTACACAAAGCCTGATCATTAGTTTAGTTATTGAATTAAACATTAATAATCGTATTTACATGCCATATTATCACGCCGATTAGTATTTAAATTGTTTGACAATTACATCGTATTCTCTTCTCAGTTCTTGGACTCGTGGCCTTGAACCCCGCATTATAAGAAGCTTTTTTCATCAAATCCTTTCTTTTCTATTTATCAGTTTGTATTCTCAATATTCTTGCCCTATTCTTTCTTTCATTATTTCGACAATTATCAGACATTCATTTTTATAATGATATGCAAGGTAAACAGTGAGCTAAAGTGAGCTATCTCACTGAAGCTAAAGTAGACTTTAACCCTACAAAATAAATTCATAAAATCATCCCGATTTTGTAACCTTGATTTGACTTTCGTCATACGTGGTATCAATCGTTATGTTAGAAACTTGTGTATTAAATAACATTGTTAAGATATTGTAAAATATAAGAAAAAATATTAAGAAGGGTTTTTTTGTACAGCACTTACTATACAATGTGGTGATAATTATTTCATTGAACGATGATGTTATCCTTTGATCCCAAATCAGATCTATCCTTCGAGTACATTTTTATGATTTTTGTATTTCAGAACATTAGGTATTATGTAAGGTTAAATGGAAGAGCAAAAAACCGAAGATCTGATTGGTGGAAATGGTGAAGATAAAGCATTGGAAGAATTTATTGTTTAGCCCCCTGCAAGGGAGGTGTCTTTCTAAGTCTCGGTTTGCTGGTATGGAACTGACTAATATTTTCGTACACTTCTAATCTAATTTTAAGAAAATAAAAAATAATTAACTGCAAAATACTTCTCATTTTTTTAAAGCGTCGGACGACACGCTTTCTACTGTCAGTCGATGTCTGCTTTCGATAGAATTGCTACTAGCACAATAAAACTAAGAATTTAACAAATGACGGCATTATGCGTCCATTCTTTTCCTTGTAATTAATAGTTAATATTAAGTAATAATAGTTCATGCTACAAATACGGTTTAAAACGGCAAGAGTTAATACATTTACTCGTATCTACCACATTGCGCTAACAACTGAATATCACACTAGTTCCAGTGCTATTATGAACGTAATGAAACATGAGCTCCTAGGGATTCATAATAACATTCTTTTTTAGTCAGAAATATAAGAAAAAATTAATTGTCATAAAGACAATATTTTCCATATGTAACTTAAAATATAGATAATGTGAAATGTAAATATTAAGTCCAAATTTCAATGTATTAATGACTGAAGATTAATTGAATGTATAAAAGACATGTAAAAATTTCTCTAATGTAAATCTGTAATGATGTCGCTAATGACCATAGTAGTTAAAAAGCGACATAAATAAAATTAAATAAAAAAAAAAAAAAGAAAATTAATAAAATTTAAGCAAATCTGCAAATATGCATTATAGCTATTGACTTTTAAGAGTTACACAATGTTTGACGCAAACTGTTGTAAAAAGACCTCTGGACATATTGCAATCGTTAAACAAATATTTTTACGATACTTCATGCTAACGCTAAATCAATAAAACAAACGAAAGTCGTTCTTGTCGAAATAGTTACAGTGTTGGTTAATGTATTATACACTAAGATGACAAAAGTCATGAGATACTTCCGAATATCGTGACGGACCTCCGTTTGCCTGGCGAAGAGCAGCAACTGGACATGGCACTCAACAAGTCGTTGGAAATACTGAGCCGTGCTGCTTCTATAGCCGTCCATAATTGCAAAAGTGTTGCCAGTGCATATTTTGTACATGAACTGAAATCTCGATTTCGTTTACGAACTGATGTCCAATTAATGATTGATAGGATCCATGTCGGGCGATCTGGGTGAGCAAATCATTCACTCGAATTATCCAGAATATTCTTCAAACCAATCAGAACAATTGTGGGTCGGTAATATCACGCACTGTCATCCATAAAAAACCCATCGTTGTTTGGGAAAACGAAGCCCATAAATGGCTGCAAAAGGACTCTAAGAAGCTGAACATAACCATTTCCAGTCAATAATCCAGTAAATAGCACATGTGGTGGTGTAGTGCATGAAAGTAAGGAGGTAAGGATAGAACTAAGAAAAGGCAGGAAAGAGCCCGCGCGGTCTGTAGCCCGTTTGTTACGGCATTGCTCCGCCATTCGCCAGGTATTGATTGGAGAAACCACGGAAAACTACGAAAAACTGCCGAAATCTATCGATCATAGCAGCCAGCCTCTAAAATTCTTCTCCAGGCAGACTGCATTCGACCTAGCTGTCTAGCTAGTGTCGAAATTCCTGCCACCGTCGGGACTCGAAACCTAGTACCATCTGGTCAGGCCACTGCATTCTGCCAGGGCATCAGTTGATGCCCTGAGCCATCTGAGACACGTTAATTACACGTTTAAGAGGTTTCAAGAGATACGTGTAGACCGCAGGGATGTGCAGTAAAGTGCAGTGAGATTTTGCAGGATACGAAAAAAACAACAAAAGTGCGGGCAACCTGCGGTGTGGTTGCACGCTATTAAATTGGGAGTAATAATATTAGGCCAGAATTACGGGTGCAACCAATAACAAATTGCATCAAATTACGAAAGAAGATGGAACATTTAATACGTATGGGTCCAGGAGTTCCTAAGAAGAATCTGAATTTCAGACCTTCCGGGAATAGGAATGCTGGCTGACCGAGGACAAGATGGTGAAGCTGGAAGTGGCAAATATATATAGGAATTCCTAGAAAGAAGAAGAAGAAAGTGTGATGCATATATTTACATTAATGCATAAATTACCAAGTAATGAAGTGGAATGAAATGATTGGCGTGGAGTAGAGAAGGGACGAATAATGTCTAAGTTATCTGTTTCTTACATTTGTTTGTGTTTTTGATTATTTGTATTATATGTTTTTACATTTGTATCTAATGTTCCTTTTAATTGTACCTATATTTGTATTGATTTCGTGCTTAATTGCCACCAAGCGTACAATCATTTGCAGAAATAAATAAATAATAACAGTTATTATTATTATTATTATTATTATTATTATTATTATTATTATTATTATCTTATGATTCTCACTAGCTTGTGCTGGGTTCAATTTGCCCAATCCTGGCACGAATAGGAAAGAGCTCAGTCACTGAGGAGAGAGATTTCACTCTGACCCCCAAGACCAATATGGGAGCCTCATTTCTGTTAGTTGCGAACTATATGTCATTTGTGCAAATCATTGATGACAGACAGCATTTGGGAGAGAATAGCTTCATTCTTAAAACACTTTAAGATCATCCATGTAAAATAAATGTGATACAGGCCTTTCATCACCATGGAGCTTGTAACCAAAGTCAGTGTGCGACAGCTCGATAGAGGGATCAAACTAATGCAAAACAGCAGAGGGGATAGTGAATCTCCTTGAAAAATTCCCCTGTTAATCTGAATACTTCTTGTTTCTACTACTCCCTTTCCGCTGTGGATTAGAAACCTGGTGCTCCACGACTTCACACTAGCCTTGCAAAACTCAACAAGTCTAGGATGAAATCGATAGATCTTCAGGGTATTCAAAATCCAGTCCTGTGGTACACTGTCAAAGGCCTTCTGGTAGTCAATCCAAGCCATGCTCAAATTACGTTTTCGTTTCTTTACGTCATTCAAGATGACTTTATTCAGTAGCAAAATTTCCTTACAGCCATAGGAACCTTTACGACATCCTTTCTGTTCAACTGGCAACAGATGGTTCTTCTCTAGGTGCCTATACATTTTGTCAGCTATGGCTGCAGTTATAAGTTTGTACATTACTGGCAGGCAAGTAATTGGCCTGTAGTTCTTCGCCAAAGAGATGTCTCCTGCTTTGGGTAGCAAATACGTGATGCCGCGAGTGAGCCATTCGGGGAGTTCCTTAGGGTTTTCTAAAATTTTATTAACAGCCTTTGCTAGATGAGAATGTAATGCTGTTAATTTCTTAATCCAATAAATCTGCATCTTATCAACCCCAGGGGATTTCCAGTTTCCTATGTTCTTAATTGTTTGGCATAGGTCCTCTTTCGAGAATCCTTGAACATGTTCCATTGCTTCCACGAGTCCATTGGCAGCATCAATATTCAGATTGGAGCCACGATGCGTCTTTGTTGTAGGATCTGGTTTCCTCCCAGATTCCTGCCAAAAATGTTTCGACGTCATCCTTTGAAGGAGGGGCAGCATTGCCATTCGGTTTTTATTTAGTTAGTTAATGCCTTATTTTACGTGGCGAGACTCGGGCCATCAGGCCCGCTCTTCCGTCTGACCACGCAAATTTCACTACGCTCCTTTCACCAACTAGCGGAGAAAGAAGGTATTATCTCGGGCGACGAAACAGGCAATTTGAATTTAGCTCAGAGGCGTCATTTAGGCTTGAGGATCTTTTATATGCAAGTAAATCTACTAACATGGGACAGTCGGCTTTACTTCCCCTCCGAAGGAAGGCGCACGAAAGTTTTTTTCGCCCTTAAAAATCCACGGCTTCGATCGGGTTTGAACCCGCGTACTTCCGTATGACAGTCCGGTACGCTAACCGTTACACCATCGAATCCGCATCCGGTTTTTCAGTCAGACTGCGACAGAATCTCTTCGCGTCTGTTTCAAACAACCGGTTCTGTACACGGAAATCTTCTCTACGTTTGTACCGTCTTATTCGTTGAGCCCATGCTTGGATTCTCTTTTAGCTTTTCAGCTACCATTAGCCTTGTTGTGTCTTTGTCATTTAGGTATTTTTGTTCAACATGGAGTATTTTTTGTTGAAGTTTAAACGTGTGGCATGTGGATAGTTTGATCGAAGAACATACTCCGCGTTTCTCTGGATGTCTGCAAGTTGTTCTGCTGTGAACACTTACAAGATGTCTCGGCTAGGAGTGATATTTCACGCCGTGTGTCGGCTATCCGTTTCATAATTCTTTTCATCCATGGAGGTACGGAGATTTTTACTCTGTCTGGCTGTCGACCATCGGTGTTCTTGGCTGGCCCCAATATTATCTGAGATACTAGATATCCAGTTGCATACACGATGTGATTGATTTCAGTAATATCCAGATCTCTACTTGAGGTCTGTACAACCTCATTTAAGACAGAATTCGCTGTTTCTATCACTCCTCAACGGTGCACGAGATTCGAATGGAAGTAGACGAACTCGTTCTATCTCGCGTCGGAGGAGGTGCCGCATCATGTCTTAATCGTGTGACTCATGGCCAGATGTATTTTCACCACTGACGGATGTTTCATTTGGAAGAGATGAACCTTCAACAGGACCATCGTTTTCAGGGATATTAGATGGTTCTAAATGTTCGGCATGTGGATACTTTGATCGAAGAACATACTCCGCGTTTCTCTGGATGTCTGCAAGTTGTTCTGCTGTGAATTTTCCACTGATGAGTATGTATCGTCGTTGACTGGCAAGCTTCTTTGAGTCTAGGGTGGGTCTCATATCTGGGTTCCGCTCTCTCCATATCTTAAAAACTTCTATTTCTGAGCCCCCATTTTTCGCTTTTGCATAGTAAAAGCACCACATCACCTCCTTTAATTCATCCCGGGTCCATCTCTGACGATGGCTTCGAGCTACTGCCGGCTCTGGGTCCCTGGGACTAACATCCGTGGGATGGCCAGATGTCGACAAGGTGACATTAGCTCGGTTTCTGAGCAGGTATGGGACATTGGTAGAACAAGGCACCGTTAAGATTCATTACATTGCTTGTTCTATCCATTTTGCTCATTGGTTTGAATTGAAGATTCGCAGGACGCAAGTTCGAGTTCACAGATCACACTTAACCCTCGGGTTGTTTCCTGCCATCCGTTACTGCGACCCACAGTGGCCTCGGGGCATCCCCCCGCAGGGCCCAGCAAGGGGTCCCACCGATCGCCAGTCGGCATTACTAAACCCCAAGGGATTTTCACTGACTGCTGAAGGCAGCCTCCTTTGCTGGCTAATGCAAGGTTCGGGCCTCTACTCTAATCAGTGGCCTGGTGTGCCAACCCAGTTTCTCTCCTGTACCCTCTATAGGCCGACAACAGGAAGTCGAAAGGTTCATGACCCTTCCCTCTCTACTTACTTCCCACTCTCCTCAAAATGGAGTACTTCTTCGTCTGACCCCTCACCTTCAACCTATTCAGCAAAGGAGGCCCTACCAGTAGCCAGGCTACCACTGACTAGCTCTCAGGCTCATGGGGGTACTCAAGCTCCGACCACCAACTGCAAGGTCGTGTACTCCCTAGGTGGAGTTATTATTATTATTATTATTATTATTATTATTATTATTGCTATTATTATTGTCTCAGGTCTCTCTCAAAAATCGCTCACGAAAGTCTTGAAACCCAAACACAAGCGGTGAATTTCAAATGGTGAAATTGATTGAGGGAAGATGAAATTAGTACTTTTAATTTAGATACAAAGGGTTATAAGTATTCTCATAACTCTTATTTAAACACACACAGGATTAACAAACGTACAATATGTCCGTCTATTATCTGTCCATGATTTAATAACAAAAATTCTTGAAAAAAATATTCTATAATAATAAGTTATATGATGATATGCCTGGTGATAGCGAAATGCTTTTACGTAGCCTACAGCTCCCATCGTCTCCTTCTCCGCCTTTCACCCTCCCCCGACAGGCTCTCCTCCAGAGTTCCTATCGAGAATCGATAGAGTTAAACACGCCGCGCCGTGCCGCTTCGCGAGATAGGCCGACCGGCGGTGGAGGCAGTGACAGCAGCAGCACGACGGCGACGGCGCGATGGGGTAGCAGAGCAGCTGGTGGTTGTGGGCAGAAAGTGGCGGCGGGAGTGATGGTGGCATACTTGTGCTGGGATAAGATGGTAGACGGTGGATGTAGCGATGGTGGCAAGTATGGCGGGTGTGGCCATTGCAATGTGTGGCGTTCGAGTCCCGACGGCGGCAGGATTTTCGACATTAGCTTGTCAGCTAGGTCTAATTCAGTCGCTGTTTGGAGGAGAATTCTGGCGGCCGGCTGCTCTGATCGGTAGTTTTCCATGGTTTCTCCGATCATCACCAGGCGAATTCCGGAGCAGTTCCTTACCAAACGGGCCACGGACCGTGCGCGATCTTTCCTTCCTCTTCTTTGTCCTATCCTCACCCCTTGCACACACACTTACACTAACGGAAACCCGCTAGTCAACGGTAGGTCAGCGCTGGATCTCGCCACGCAGCGGGGAAAGATCACTGCCACCTCCCCAGGAAAACACGCACTACACTTGCGGAACTAATGAACTCTGCAGTTGACGCGCCCAGAATCTCGAATCATCAATCGATTAATCAATCAGAGTGTGTGGCGACAGTGTTGGGAGTGGCGGATGTAATGGAATAAGAGAAGCGGGTGGATGAGATGAGCACTATTGCAAGTGTGTCGACTTTTGTTAGTGTAGCGGATGTCGGCGGGGTTAGGCGTGGTGAAGGCGGGGGTGGCAGATGGAGGAGGGGTGGTGGATTGGAGACAGGTTGGCGGATGTTGGCGGGGTTGGCGAGTGGGTACGGGGTGGCGGATGTAGGCGGGGTTGGGGTTGGCGAATGGCGGCGGGGGAGGCGGGTGGCAGCGGGGGAGGCGGGTGGTGGCGGAGGTGACAAGTGGAGACGGGGTAGCGGGTGGCGGCGGGAGAGGCGGGTGACGGCGGCGGAGGCGGGTGGTGGCGAGGGAGGGGGTGGAGGCGGGGGTGACGAGTAGACACTGGGTGACGGATGTAGGCGGGGTTGGCGAGTAGCGGCGAGGGGGCGGGGGGCGACGGGGTGACGAGTGGAGACAGGGTTGGCAAGTGGCGGCAGGGGAGGCTGGTGGCGGTGGGGGAGGCGGGTGGCGGCGGTGGTGACGAGTGGAGATGGGGAGGCGAATGTAGGCGGGGTTGGCTAGTGGCAGCGGGGGGAAGTGGGTGAGAGGGGAGGTGAGGAGTGGTGACGGGAATGGGAGATGCCTGGTGGGGCAGACGTGACGGGCATTGCGGGTAGAAGGCGTATTTGGAGAGGTTGGTGGTGGGGAGAGGGGGTGGATGGTACGGAGTTGGGTCGGGTTCGGTCCTAGGGCGGCGGAGTTGAGAGAGGCGAGGTCGGGAGAGCAGAGGGTGGGGAGGTGAAGCACTCTGCTGCGTCAGACATCGCCGAAACCGCCGCTTTCGCCGCCGCCCCCACCGTCGCCCCCTCTGTCGACGCCGCCGCTGCTGCGGCAGCTGATTCTGATACTTCGTCAGACTTCATCTCCACTCTCGTACACTCTGGGTTCTGAGATCGAGTATTGCTCAAAGGGTAAGAATATGTGTCAGAAAATCTTGAAAGGAAATGAACGGTAACATTTTAGGATAAAAGAGATATCAACCAAAATTGCAGGCTTTAAAAAAATTTACTTTCTATAAAATTTAGCCCTACACGTGTTACAGGAATTGTTTCGCCTCATCAGTGGCTCTACAATATCAAACGTTCAGTTAACAAATTAGCTTATGAATAATTAAGGAAATACATAAACTGATTCAGCATTAAAATCATTTAAATAGAGTACTTACCCAAGTAACACGGATTAAACACACATTAAGCACACATAGCGCTAGTCCTAGGATGCTGCCATTTTGATTCGTACAAGGTAAGGAGAATGACTGAGGGAAGGTGAGGGAGGAAATAAAATTAGACTAAGGGAAAGCTAGTCAATAAATATAATAGGGCTGGATGGTGAAGTATGTGCATCGGTATAAACATTTTTTGTCGGTTTATTCGTTCAGTACATTATTCGATCATTTACCAAACTCGTTCCAAACTGAAAAATGAAATGGAAGCTGTAGACTTCATAAGATTTTCATTTTCTAAGTAATGGTTGTATCCAGAATTTTTGAACTTCCGAGGCTAAATATAAAATCCACTACATATAAGAATGGTTCCTCAAGTTTTATCACGACACAATGACGTGGGGGCCATTTCTTTAGATCTCTGGCTGAAGTTATTCCCTGGTCGAGAGCCATTCCTCCTGCAGTTTATTTACACAAGAAAATGCACATGTTGTTCCAAGCCCATTCTAATGGCCTGGGAAAAACACGGAACATGGCAAGTGGGAAATAAAATCTGGTAACATATTTGATGAACATAAAAAGATATTTAAATAAAACTGAGAGTGGCGAATTTGCGCACAAGTCATGACGAAACAAAAATCAAAATAATAAATTGACGATTTCTGAATAATTGTTCAGAAATTTTTTTTCCTAATTTTCTGGTAATAAGTAAACGTTCAACGATGGTTTTAAAAATTATAATTACATTTTAACAAATTAAAAAATGTATTTGAACACTGAATGCAAAATCAGCAATGTTATTTAATTCTTATCTATACACGTAAATTTCGACGCTTAATTGTAGATAAAAGAGATCTTCCGTAAATTTATATTATCATGGAACAATTACATAATATTTATGTTATTTTATATAAATTTCCAATATTTTTAAAATACATGGTTGAAGAATTATTCTCAGTTGCCATTTCCAATTAGTTCCAGGATTTCGGGAGCCTCTAGCCTTGGGGATTTATCGCTTGCATAATAATCATCTCTTATATTATTTCAGTAGCATACCTTCCCTTTGCAGCTCTCACGATGAGGTCTCTAAAGAAAGAGAATTTCACGCAGACGTGATGAATTGCACTTTGAATTTAAAAATATGAAGGATTTGTTTAAAAGACGCATCTAAATATTAATGGAAAATGCAACCCGCACACACATCAGGATTTTTTAATAATATCAAGTAACTCCTAAACGTAGCGTTCTATGGCCTTAAAAACTAACGTTTTGAAGTCACAGGCCTCAAAGAAACGTTCCTCACACCGTAATCTTCAGGATGAGATCTTCGTGACCATTCTATTACATTTTTGCTGGTTGGACGCTTTTCGATCCTACCCCACCTGTTCAGAGCCTGTACAATTTGCAACTGTAAGTGCAATTACTAATTACTTGATATTCTATGCGACTGAATTACCACGGGTATTGACAAGGGTGTGTTATATTGTTATCAATTACCAGGTGACATGTAGAACAAGTGACGGAGGATTAGAGGGCCTTGAAGAAAAATATATATTACAGTGTTAATATGGAAATGCAAAAATAAGGAAGAGGGTGGGGTATAGCACGGGTACACTAGTTTTTATTATTATAGTGACTATCACATCAGTCCGTGTTGTAGCTAACCAATGCTAAGCAAGAATATATTCAAATTAAACCAAACCCAGATGTCTATCGCCATGTAATTATAACTTTGTTTACATTTTGCACTCCACTGTAATATTTTTGTTTACCTTTTTAAAGCATAGATAATTTTTTTGGTTAATAAAGCCTTGTATCAATATAATATTAAAATGTTCGATTTGATGATGTTTAAAACTCAGAAATAGATACTATTATTAAAGATTCAGTGCCGAGAAACAGCACAAGAAACAAAGAAAGTGAGTCGAAGCAATTTCAAGAATTTTGTGAAGAAAGAAAATACAAATGGACTACAGATGGTTCTTTATATGGTTCACAGGTTCACTGCAACACACGTTCTTTTTATAATTTCCATAACACTATTACATTGATGAACCGATGTGTCTATATCTACGTTCACGTTTTTGAAACAACAACTCGTTCAGACCTCCATAAGAACCATCGAGTACCACGTGACTTCACTTCTGCGTTTTCATTGGGCGCTTTCATCCGAGCGAGTTCTCACTTACGCAGCGAACTCGGCTTGGCGCAGCATTATCACGCTATCGCGTCACCCAACACTGAGAGGAAGCCTCCATCGCGCTGTCAGTAAACAGTGCCCCGATACGATACTCCTAAATGTGTTTTGCATCTGCTGTTTCTTGGAATAGAAAGGATGCCTTTTTGTTCTTAAATATTTTTTATATTTATGCCCATTAATCGATAGAGAAATAGCTGGAGAGGGAGACTCCCCTTACAACCATTGCTTTGGCAACGCTTTTAAATTTAATTCACCTACCGCCACTGAAATGGACAGCATAAACTACAAATGAAGAAATTACACATATTTTAGGCTTTTAATATGCAAAGATTAGATGGTTAAGAGTGCAAAGAATATGCTATCAAAATTATGTGGAACTTTGCAAACAAATTTATTCAGAAAAATACTTTAATGAGTGCATACGTGTGTTTAATCAATTCGAAACTGACGAATCCCGCTGCTAATTCAGCCTGTACATTTTCCATTTCAAATACTTCCAAGGAAGTCCAAGACACAGAGAGCTCAACTTCCTACAACATTAATAATTGTGTTTTTAATAAATGTTCAGGTAAGTAGCTTTGTTATAACTTTTGTTTTTTAAGTTTTGTTACCATAAAATTGAAACAAATTTAAAATAATTTTCTGTATTAAACTGTTATTCATAAATTACTTTATTATAAGTTATTCCAGGAGGCAGTGATAACTCGGAGCTAAATTAAAGTTTACGCATATTCCGGTAGAAATTTTGAGTAACATTTCTCTTTTGCATAATTCCTGTGATTTAAATTATCCATTCGATTCACGTAATGTCTTTATTCGTGAAATAGTCACACTAAGTATCATTCAAAGTGCTGTGATATTACGATAATAAGTAACTTTTGGTATTTTTATTATCATATTTTTAACAACTACATACTACAAAAGTGTTTTATTTGTAAAAATTTAAATCCTATGCGTAACTGAATTGTAAAATTAAGAATTACTGTTGGGAAAAATGGAAATCGAGACAAAAAAATATATTTGCACGATTCCACAATACGTAACTGTTCGAATAAAAAGAGAAAATATAGTATTGTATTATCGGTATAATAATTTTGTTTTGCTTATTTACCTTCACTCCAGTATCCAAACATTTTCGTCACACTATCGATAGTCAGTAACAATGTGATGATAAAATTAATGACGATGTTGGAATGAAAGGTAAAAAAAGACAAACTCGGAGGGGTAATCTCACGAATTCGCTTTGGCAACACAAAGCTTTATGCAATTCTTCGAAATTATCCACTGATCAAGATTACAACACATATCAACAAGAGGATAGCTAGTAAACGCTCCTAGCAATGGATTTTTTTTCTGGGTGAGATTCTGCTAGCTGATAATTCTGACTAGACACCAACGTTGCGTCTACCAGTCTATAACCGACCTCGTAGTCAAACATCATTTGGGCGCGACTTGGGTCTCGAGGCAGGTCGGGAACTGCCCTCTTCCAAACTCGTATTTTCTCCGCTGACCGGGTAACAACGAATTGGCGGAGAGTGAGAGCTGTTGCCGCTCTCTAATTGTCAACTGAGACGACTCCATTGGTTCCCTGTCAGTGTGACGCAATAGCGTTGAAAAGACAATCAACTGTCACCGGTACCGGACGCGTGTCGACATCACAGTTGAACGATGGAGAGGTAGACAGCCGTTTTGGTTTTGATGGGGATACAGCTGACACTAAAGTTTACCCATCCGCGGAGTAAGATTTTTTTCTTGGCGGCTCGACTATATTTGTACTTCTTTTTCTACCGGTTGCTGTCTTCCATCATTGTCTTTGTAGAACTCTAGAGAAGGGGCCTAAAATTACTCAGTCCTACCAAATATGCCTTATACTATGTTATCAATGAAATCAGGTGAGCAGTCACATATTTTTCCGTTTTCTGCGATGACCGCCGATGGATACACCTGTCAGCCATATTGATTTTGCCGTCGTATTTCGACCAACAATTCATAATCTACAAACTTGAAACATTTAAAGCCATCTAAACTTTAGCATACGTAGTTATACATTTATTTTTAACGACGAAGGCCAAAGGTTATGATAATCGTCAAGAATCGATATTTAAAACAATATTTCAAATAATGGTTAGGCATGCAAACAAACGCGCCTACATTTTATGTTAGAATATATGAAAATATCCATAAAATGATTCTTAGTGGAATCGGCGTTGGTAAATGGAAGACCTTTCCTTGTGAGATAGGGATCGCGGGGGCACGTCCCTGCACTGAGAATGGAAACCCCGCTGTCGTATACGCGCTGCGCAACAACCTAGGAAAATCCAGTATGCCTCCCTGGGGCCAGTCTCGCGCAGTGTACATATTTTTTATTTAAGAACGTTTTAAAATTACATCTTATTCTTGTCTTGAGATGTGTCACCTTTTCGTACCCATAAAACTAACATAAAAATTTTAAAATTATATCCCTTTCTTAACAAAAACTCCAAGTTTTCACAGAATCCGCCTTATCAATTATTAAATATATTATTCGCCCGTCTTTAACTTACGCCTGCTCTATACGGGGTGGTACGGCAAAATCTAATTTTAAAAAACTAGAAGTCATACAAAATAGGTACTTAAGAAATATTTAAAAAACCCCTTGGTTTATTCGAAATAAATTATAGACGAACTAACCATCGTTCCTTTAGAAACCTTGATTAATCTTCTCTCCACTAAATTCTTCTTGAGTTTCTCTGCTTGTCTTAGAATTTTTTAAATCTTGCCACATCAGCTAAGCCTATTCCACGCATTCGTACAGGTTGTACTAAAGACATTATAACCTCCATAATTATCTCATCTTTTCTTCTTAAAATTGAACAACAATATTTATAAATTGAAAAATTATATCTACTTTGAAATGTACTGTTACTTCATACTGATTCAATTTAGAATGATGAAAACTTATTATGTGTTACAGAAGAATATTCTGAGGTTATTTTGTAGTTTTCCCTCATAAACTAATTGTTGTTGTACATACTTCAACATCTTGATGGATAAATAAAGTTTTAAAAAAACTTTTCCTAAATGCGAATGGCAGGGCAGAGTGACCTGTGAAATAAAAGAACCATTTGTTTGGGAAATTAAAAAAACAAAAGCTTATCTGTACAATTCTTTGACTTAGTAGTAACAACATTGGTTGACGCATT